>CAUYQG010007647.1:0-12825 GCA_963574415.1 Tarsius wallacei | reverse complement strand
GGTTCGAGACCCGCCTGGGCAACTTGGCGAGACCTCATCTCTACAATAAATCAAAAATCAGCCGGGCGTGGTAGCGCGCGCCTGTAATTCCGGCTACTCGGAAGGCTGAGGCGGAAGGATCGCCGGAGCCCAGGAGGTCGAGGCTGCGGTGGCCGGGAGCGGCCACTGCACTCCAGTCTGGGCGACAGTGAGACTCCAACTCAAAAAAAAAAAAAAAAGAGTAATACTTATAATTTATTTATATAATACAATTTAATATGTAAGACTCCATAGTCCCCCAAAATAAAAAATAAAATCTATAGATCTCTAATGATGCTTTTAAAAAAAAGCATACCAAAAAAAAAAAAAAATCCCTTTATCACTACTATTGGATGTTATTTTCACACCAATTCTTTTCTCTGAAACATGGTAATTTAAGGGGAAGACTCAAGCATGTATGTTGCCTTTCCAGTAGAAACCATCTTTTAGGGTAACCACATAGCCCCAATTGTAAGGGAATGTACTAACTAGTTTAGAAGGAATGATATAAACTAGGTCAAGAACAAAAAAGCAGACTATTAGTAATTTTAAAATCTAGAATATGTTAGATTATGGATATAGGGGTGATCATTATACAATTATCTCACCTTTTCCATATGTTTGAAATTTTTCATAATTAAAAAAAGTTGCCATCATGCCAACAAGCAGAAAGTAAAATTATAAAAATGGTAACAACTTGAGTTAAAGAGAAAAACTTTAATAACACATAGTCTCCATGTTCAGAAACTATAATTAAAACTTCCAGCCCTGTCAAGGAAAGTTCTCCAGGAAAGCAGGGAGGCATGAAGGTTTTAACCAAAGCAATCTCTTCCCCCAATCCAGTAAATCAGGGTAACATCTATTCCCAATCACAATCACTTCAAATAACTGCATTTCAGTAGGCAAGAACAAATATTTCTCTATAAAGATTTCTCTACAAAGTAATAAGCTCCACAGTACCCACAGTCATAAAAGACTGCTCCTACTGACATTTTAAAGGCTTCTACCCATCTGATAAGACCATGAGACTAAACTTGGGGACTACATTCTATACCCTCTGCTTTGTCTGTGTCTGTAGTAAGGATGATGGACACAGCCAGAGGTCTAGTGTTCTGCAGTGTTTGGCCAAGGTAGCTATACATTTGACATTATTTACTAACATCCCAACGCTATTTTATTTTGTTTTATTTAAATAGCTTTAGGGAGCACAAATATTTTTTTGATTACATGAATGCATTATATAGCAGCAAAAAGTCTGGGCTTTGAGTGTATGCACCATCCCCACCTGTGCATTTTAAACCTGATAGGTGATTTTTCATTCCTCCACCCTCCCCCTTCTGAGTCTCCAATGTCCATAATACCATTAGTCTAGCTCCCACTTATAAGCTAGAACATACAGTGTTTGGTTTTCTGTTCCTGAACATCTCAGTTTTAAACTTGAGTTGCCTCTCCTCTAAGAAAACAGAAAAGTAACTTCCTCTAATAAAGTATTAGGGGAATGAAGACAACAAGGGATATATATTTAAATAAATAAATAAATAAAAATATATACATACATTTTCAAAGACCATTGCAAGTGAAAAAGATAATTTTTTTTTTTTTTTGAGTAGGAGTTTCACTACATTGCGCAGGCTGGAGTGCAGTGGCACACTCATGGCCAATGCAGCCTCAACCTGCTGGGCTCAGGTGATCCTTTCTCTTCATCCTTCCAAGTAGCTGGAACCACAGGCGCGTGCCACCATGCAAGGCTAATTTTTTGATGTACTGTAAAGAAGAGGTCTCACCAAGTGGCCCAGGCTGGTCTCAAATCCCTGGACTCAGGCAATCCTCTCACCTCTGCCTACCAAAGTGCTGGGATTACAGGCATGAGCCACTGCATCCGGCTATAACATTTTTTAAAAAAGTAATACTCGTTAATTCTTATATAAACAGGTAACATTGTCTAGTGAGTCCAAGATTTACAAAGAATACTAGATTAAGTACACTAAAGGAAATTTAGTTGCAGAGGAAAAAAAAGATATAATCATTGACTAAAAATTCGTGATTATTTATAAAAGTTTTTGACCATATTTCAGAGCTGTTTCATTTTCTGAATTTTCTAATCTCTCTACATTTTCACTAATGTAGTAGTTAAATTATTTTTTCCAAATATACCTTATTTTTCCAGTACTGTTTAACACAGGGATCCCCAGCCCGGCAGTACCAGTCTGTGGCCTGTTAGGAGATGGACTGCATAGTGAGAGATGAGTGGTTGGTGAGTAAGCGAAGTTTCATCTGTATTGACAGCTGCTCCCCATTGTTAGCATTACTGCCTGGGCTCCATATTCTGTCAGATCAGTGGTGACATTAGATTCTCATAGGAGCATAAACCCTATTGTGAACTGTCCGTGCAAGGGATCTAGGTTACACTCTCCTTATGAGAATCTAATGCCCAATGATCTAAGGTGGAGCTGAGGGAGTAATGCTACTGCTGGGGAGCAGCTGCAAAGACAGATTTACATTAGCAGTGAGATTTGATCGCACGAGACTATAATAAGTCAATTGCTTGAAGACTTCTATCAAAACTCTATCAGTGAGTGGCAGGTGAGTTGATGTACTTCAATTGTACTACATCTGGTGCATAAAATGGGGATAATAATACTGCCCACCTGGTTTATAGTAAGCTCTCCCAAAATGTCTGCTATTATTTCAGTCTGAATAAGTAACCAACAAAATTACAGTGTACTTTTTTTTTTTTTTTTTTTAGAAAGAAGGATTTATTAAGAGGACAAAAAACCTCCCACAGTGAGAGGGGACCTGATGGGGTTGCACAATTACAGTGTAATTGCAGAACTTCTCCTAAATAAAATTTAGTAACAAACAGAATAAAGCAGTTAGAAATTGTTTAACTTCTTTCCTATTTTGAATAGTCATTAAAAATAACTCAGTTTCTTTCATTTTCTTTGTCCTTCACTGTGGTGTTTGTTAATCGTTCCTGAATCTTGTTTGCTTTTTACTTGGGCTCAGCCTCTTCTTGTCTTCTTCCAGTCTTGTATTTATCTTTCATCCAATCCAATTTTGCCTACAAAGGGAAACTGGTTGAAGCATGGGCAACCTTAATCCTAGGTTTGCTGTTGTTAGTCTGATGCCAATGACTTTACTCCATCTTTTTTTTTTTTTTTTTTGAGTTGGAGTCTCACTCTGTGACCCAGACTGGAGTGCAGTGGCACACTCACGGCCACTGCAGCCTCGACCTGCTGTGCTCCGGAGATCCTTCCGCCTCAGCCTTCCAAGTAGCTGGAACTACAGATATACGCCAACATGCCCCATTAATTTTTTGATTTACTGTAGAGATGAGGTCTCGCCAAGTTGCCCAGGCTGGTCTCGAATCCAAAGGCTCAGGCAATCCTCTTACCTTGGCCTCCCAAAGTGCTGGGATTATAGGCATGAGCCATTGCACCTGGCCAGCTATCTTTTCTTTTTATTTTATAAAATTCCTAAGATGTATTCATAAGAAACAATATCTTTAGTGTCAACTGAATTTTGTAATCTCATTGTAATGCACATGTACCAGATATGTACTAAAGAAGCCAATGACTATAGGAAAAATAATTTTTAATTTAGAAAAACAGAGGGTAACCCCTTCGGGTCCCTTCCCACTGTGAGATTTTTTCTGTCCTCTCAATAAATCTTGCTTTCAAAAAAATTAAATAAATAATAAAAAAAATAAAAAACCAGAGAGGCTACTGTGGACCAGGCACGCGGTTCATGAAATAAGTAAGGTATTTTTAAAACAGAGTTTCATTTGCATATCTGTCTAGCAAACAACGCACACACTTTTGTAAATCCCATGTCTGTATTACAATAATCATGAAGGAAGTATATTGACTGAGATTGAGTTCTTGTCTATTAATGTAATACTTATTTAATTAATATATATACAAGAAATTAAAACACACTATTACTTTCTGATTGACATTAGAAAACTTGAGTTCAGACATGATTTTAGCTTATGTGAATCACTATTGAGAGGATTCTCATTAGTGGATGTGTAAAAATGGAACAATAGCCGGGTGCGGTGGCTCATGCCTTTAATCCCAGCACTTTGACTGAAGTGAAAGGATTGCTTGAGCCCATGGGTTCGAGATCAGCCTGGGCAATTTGCTGAGACCTCATCTCTACAATAAATCAAAAAATTAGTGGGGCATGGTGGCGTGTGCCTGTAGTTCCAGCTACTTGGAAAGCTGAGGCGGAAGGATCACCTGAGCCCAGCAGGTTGAGGCTGAGGTGGCCGTGAGTGTGCTACTGCACTTCAGCCTGGGCAACAGAATGAGACTCCAACAAAAACAACAACAACAACAAAATGAACAGTATGGGGAGATTTGCCCTGAGTACTAAGTTGTTTGTTTTCCATACCACTGTAGACAGCAGACTGTTTTTCTTAAACACATCACATGACTTCATTCAGGATGCTGGAATCAATACAGTTTAGTCTATTTTTTCACACTAATGTTTTTAAAATGTATTCCTGATTGAAAAAAAAACTAAGAATTAGCTTAATTTCTTAATTGGCACTTCTACATTTTCAGTTCTTTAAATTAAATTGATCAAAATGATACCATTTTCTACAAACTGGTAGAAACATTTAAATGCCATACACTCAGAGTTCTTGACTACTCTTTTATTGAGCAATGGTCCTTAAGTGATGACATCAATTGTCAAAGGCATCTTCCAAAAATACAGCAATTTTTGAAAGAGAAATGAGATTGTCTTTTTAAGTAAGATAGCCCTTGTGCAATTTTCTCTTTTTTGACCCTTTTTATTTCCTGAGGGTTTTAAGTAAAGACCTCCAATTTAAAACCGATTATTCTGTAGGAGCTGCTTTTCCCCCTCCCCCAACTGTAACCTTCCTGTAATCTCTGCCCTGCTATTTTCTGACTTTTTCACTTTGCTTAGCACTGAGCTGTACTTAGGATATAACCAGGATATGTGTGTGAATATATGATGTGCATACAATAGTTAGAGCAGACAAATACTTTTAAATATATTAACTATCAACCTGTTTTTTTTTTCTTTTACACTGTCACAATCCAAAGGATTTTTTCTTATTCTGTTTTTGTTATTGCTATTAGTTTTCTTTTATACTGTATAGATTCCTATGAATAAAGCTATCTCATAAATAATTACTAAGGAATCATTATTTCATATCCCCAAGGTGCATGGCCTTGTATTAATAGTGTGGAAGGAACGTAATAATGAAGAGAAGATATGTTTCTTAGAGAACACTTTCAATCTAACTCAAGTAGATACAAGTAGTCAAGAATATAAACTCTGATCACACCACATTCTGATAATCTTTGCCTGGCTGAAGAGGCTTATTGGAAGAGAAGAATTACCAATATTTTGAAGCAGTGGGCTTCAAACCAGTGCACACAAAGACTTTCCAAAGGGTATGAAAATACTGACCAGATGTGGTAGCTCACGCCTGTAATTCCAGCACTTTGGGAAGCCGAGGCAAGAGGATCCCTTGAGTCTAGGAGTTCGAGACCAGCCTGGACCACATAGTGAGACCATGTCTTTATTACATTTTTTTTAAATTTAAAAAAGGGCACATAAATGTAAGCAGTTTAAAGGGAACCCATTTTTAGTTCTTAATATTCAGTATACTCTGTCTCCCCAAACTACCTGAGAAGTTCCCAATGACCTGGTTTTCCTTTGCCCATCTCCTGTTTTCCCTTCTCAGACTTCCCAAAAGAAAGGCTTCCCACCTATCTGGAATTTTACTGTAGTGAACTTCCATATTAGTACCCCCCCAATATTAAACAAGAGGCAAATGGACAATTCCTTTAATAAAGGCATCACAAACTGCTTATTTAGATATAGATTTGCAGTAAAATTTTCTTTCTTAGGATTAACATTTTTCAATATTTATATTTTTGAGGCTTTGATCAATTGTTTAATAATAATAAAAGTAATGACAACTAAAATCAAAGAAATATTTTAATTGTATACATTGTGTATATTATTTATTTTTAATGAATAAATTAAATTATTATCTGAAATTATTATAGTATTTTTATTTCATTAAAAACATTTAAAAGACTGATATGACATTTTATTTGTAAAATAACCATATCTATAACATGGCAGAAATGGCATCTTTTGCCATTAATTAATCATATAAAATATTATATGTTATACATGTTCTTTTTTTTTTTAATCATGGTCTCACTTTCTTGCTTATACTGGAGGGCAGAGTCATGATCATGGTTCACTGCAACCTACTAGGCTCAGGCTATCCTTCCATCTCAGCCTCCCAAGTAGCTGGGACCATAGGCATATGCCACCATGTTTGAGTTTTTTTTTTTTAAACATTTTTGTAGAGATGAAGTCTCACTATGTTGCCTAGGCTGGTCTTGAACTCCTAGGCTCAAGCAATCCTCTCCTCTTAGCCTCCCAAAGTTCCAGGATTAAAGGTGTGAGCCACTGTGCACAGTCACAGATTATAAATGTTCTAAGTCTTCTGAGGTGTGCATAATTAAGCAAAAATTTTTTGGCAATTTCGAACAAAACATTGGAAGACCTGTGCTCTAAAGGATAGTTTCTGCTTGGTAGTTAAATATAAATGATTTTTATATTTAAAAATATCTGGCTGTAGTAATATTTTACAGTAATTTCATGATAAAACAAAAGAAAGATGCTATCATGGAACTTTCAAGGAGATCCAAGCTGGTCTAAGTCTGTACTAAGGGATTTGAGAGAATAATTCATCAGTGGTTTGGGGGGATATGGATTCATTTTCTACTTTTGGTATTTTCAGCAGGATGTAATAAACTACTTTCTCTATAAATGCAGCTCTGTTCCAATGGTTCTTGCTACTTATGGGTTGCTAGTTGCTAGTTTCCTGTTGCTACTTTTAGTTTTGGAGTGACAGACTAGTTCAATTTATCAATTATTACACTCTTTGGAGTCAAATGGGCAGCACTGTGGACAAGTCTGAGAGCAGAGTGTTAGCAGAGTCAGATTGTAAACAAGAAAATGTAACTTTCCAAATTTCTCCATTGGAAAAAAAAGTCATTATCACCCTTCCACTCAACATCTTATTGTATCAATTTGTAGAAATAAATGAAAGATTGTGAATGCTTTGCAGAGAAGAAAATCAATAATAAATGACATGTGTAAACAATAATTGGTCTATATGTGTTTATAAATATACATATACTTCTCTCTTAGTCCTCTTGTACAATGGGCATGATTATAATACTCCAAAAGAAGAATTAAAACTTATACTGTTAGGCAAAATGTTGTAAGATACCTAGTACTTTCTGAGAATTAACCACATTCTTTAGAATTCAAGGGGAAAAAAATCTATGTGATTACCAATGTTTACAAAGTCAGTTAGTGTTCCCCATAAAATGGAACATTTAGAAATACTCTTGAAAAGAGAAGAATCTAGAGCTTGCAACAATATAATGTGCTTTTTTTGAATCTTGATTTCTCTAGAAACTAAAACATTCAGTTTGGAAATGTAGGGCAAGACCAGACTGAAAATTGTTTAGTACTTCAAAATAAAGGAAAAATACAATAAGTTGACTGTGCAAAAAAAAAAGAATTATGCTAGCTCAGGATGAGGGATTAGGAATAAACTAGAAGCAGTCACAGAAGAAAAAAGAAGATTGTTGGAAGGAACTGTAGTCCTGACAAAGGGTGATGATAGTGTAGCCTAGGGTGTGGCAGTGGAGAAAGAGAAGAGTGGAAAGACTCAAGATCTATCTGAGAGAGAAAATGGAAAGAAATTGATGATAGATAGAGAAAGGAGTGTGAGGAGCAGGGTCACATCAGAAGTTACTCTTAGAATTTGGGCTTGAGAATCTCAAAGTCATAAACGATGCTTTAAAGGATGTTTTTCCTCATAGGTAACTTCAATATTCTTGTAAACATGGGTAAATTGTCAGGTATACTCTTTTCAAGTGAAGACAACTTCAGAGAGCACAAGTTCAGAGTTTTATGAATTATGTTCTCTCAATAGCCGCTTTAAGATTGCTAAAAGGCATTGCAAAATAAAGTAGAAAAGTGATGTGATTGTGAAGTTAAAAAATCAATTTGCAATGAAATTTCTGTAGTATGGTCACATTTGAGCCATAAGGATCTATATTTGTGTATGGACATCTATAACATGCACAGAGAAGTTCTTAAAAGAGACTTGAAACTGTTAAGAGTGGTTATATTGGGATGGAGAAAACAATGAGAGTTAGTGAAGGGGACTTACTTTTTACCATGTATAGCTATGATTATTTGGATTTTTAACAATAAAAAATACATACCTACAGTTAAGATAAAGCATATTAGGATGAAAATAGTGATATAAAATTGGCTTATTGTTTTTGGTGAAAGGCACTGTACTAAAGGTCTTGGACAACTGGTAGAAGTCAGTACCAGGCACGTAAGTAAGGTGTGCAAATGATCACATGATTCCTTGTTATCAGCAACCTGGGATAGTGGAAGAAGACCTGTGCTCAGGCAGTAGATGTGAATCCTGTTACTGTGCTGCTTGATATCACAGGACCCTGGGCCAGTTAATTCATCCTTCAGGTTCTCAGGTTCCTTATCTGTCATATCAGAAGGCCAGGCTAAATCAGGATGGCAAGTAATTAGCTTGTGGTTCCTAACCTCCAAATCTCTCACACTTGGTAGGTATTTCTAATCCATCATGGCTCTCTTTCTGCTGAGAATAGATCTTTTGCCAATTGGTGCTGGCATCCAAGAAGAAAGAAAGAAAACATTTGCCATTGCAGATTACCTGGACAGGCATAATAGACTGTTAGAAAGAGCATAGGCCTTAGAAATAGACAAATCTAGGTTAACGTTTTCAGTGCCATTTACTAAGCTGTGTAATCTCAGGCAAATGAATTAAGCTCTCTGAGCTTCAGTTCCTTCATCTGTAAAATGGGCACAATACTTCCTACCTCATAAGATTGTTTCAAGAAAATGAGAACAAGCAGGTGGTCCACAGTCAGTATTTAGTCAACCCTAGCTATTATTTACTCTAAGGCTTTTATATCTCCAGGATTATATGATTTTGTCTGAGAATAAATGATGAGAAACTTCACCCTAATTTCCATATGATTTTCTATTATTTGAATGTGCCTCTCCAAAATTCAGGTGTTGCCAATGCAATAGTATTAAGAGGCAGGCCTTTAAAAGGCATTGAGGTTGAGAGGGCTTCTTCCTCACGTGTGGGACTAAGCTCCTTATGGAAGAGGTTTCACCAATGGTTTGGCCAGCATGCCCTTCTGCCTTTTGCCATGTGAGGACTCAACAAGAAGGTCCTTGCCAGGCCAAATGCTGGCACCTTAATCTTGGATTTTCCAGCCTCCAGAACTGTGAGAAATGAAATTCTGTCCTTCAGTCGTGAATGGGCACCTTCTTTTGCATGTACTGAGAAACCAGCAAAGTGGCTGTGTCTCTGTTCTGCACTCCCAATCCAGTAACCCTGTGAGCAGGACTAGGTGGTTTGTATGATGTAATTTGATTTGTTAGAGTGCGAGTGGTTTATAACCATCATTTGCGAGTAAATTACTTAGCCGTATTCTTCTTTATGACTGGCTGAAGAAACTTACTTGATGGTATAATATAATTTATTCCTGTGAATAAGTGAGTGACCTTCACATCTCAGTCCATCTCCTGTGAGTTATAGGCTTTTTTTCACTCAGGAAAATGGCCTGTGTTTTACCACTGCCCACCATTTTCCACATTCAGTTCCACTAATTGTGCACATAAATAAACTAGCCTTCTAAGATGCTGATGAAAATTATACTAACATATTAAATATCAAAATAATTCTTGGTGTATAATAAAGCATCTTTTTTCCAAAGGTCTGTAAAGAGCATTTACACTTTTTTTTTTTTTTTTGGTATTAAAAGTCCTCGTGGGTAGATTGAAGCAAATAGTATTAGTCCCATTTTATAGATGGAAAGACTAAGGCTCAAAAATAGGCAACCTGGTACCCAGTGGTACAGAAGCAGGTCATAGAAAATACAGCAAGAAAGGAAGAGGCTAAGAGGTATGTGGAATACAGTGGCAAGTACGTTTGTGTGGTTTGTATTTTGCTTTGCTTAATGAACAATAAGAGCTAATATTTGTTGAGTTTCAAACATGTTCCCAACATTGTTTTAAGTATTTGACATAAATTAGATCACTTTGTCCTGGTGATAATCCTTTGAGATGGACATTATGATGAATATCCTCATTTTACAAATGAGAGCAGAAACAGGGGATGATTGCTTAAGCCCAGGAGCTCGAGAGCAGCCTAGGCAACATAACAGCTCTTGTCTCTACAAAAAGAAAAATAAAAAAATAAAAAAGTTAACTGGGCATAGTCGTGCATGCCTGTAGTCCCAGTTAGTTGGAAGACTGAGGTGGAAGGATATCCTTTTATTGGAAGCCTACTCCCACAATAACTAACCCACTTTGAAACTCCAGTTTTGAGACATTACATCCTCAAAAATCTTTTCATACTAATTTTTTTTTTTTTTGCCTCCTTCTTTGGAGGTCAAGGCTACGATGGAAAAAAAAAGGTAAATGGCAAGTTCCTAGGCTATTTAATTTTTGAAAAATTGCATAATTGCTATTTTAGCAAGTTCTGAGGCAATTTCTATACAAACTGTATTTTGAGAAAATTAATTTGTTTTTACACTGTGCTCTGCATAGCCTCAGATGTTCTTTGATGGCACTAAGTAGTCATAGTGGAATGGAATTAGTGGGATGAGGAGGTGGTCAGCACTAAGTGGCAAGGCTCACCCCTACTTCAACTTCAGTTCCTCTGATTTGCTTTTTTATATTTGGATCATCTCACTAGAATTTCATGTGAAGGGTCCTATAAATAAAGAACAAAATAAAATAAAACACTAAAACCTTGAAAACCCAGCCTAGTCTAATCCCCCTTCCACCCATTTTATAAATTCAGAGACTAATGCTCAGAGATATTGGAATGGTTTTCTTAAGGTGATCCAGTATAATGGGAGTGGTGGGCTGGAACCTTTGGCTTTCTGAACTTGGGGCTGTTTTCTCCATTACTGTACTATACCATTCTAATTAGTGCTTATTGCTAACTTATAAAACAGCACCTCTTAAAAACCAAGAAATAAATTTGTACAGTTAGTAGATTTCTCAAAAAGGCCCAATTCTAATAGGAGACCAAAGGTGGCAGTCAGTCAGTGTGCTATGATTTAAATGTATCCCTCAAATGTTAACGTGTTAGAAACTTAATCTTCAATGTAGCAGTGTTGAAAGGTGGGGTCTTCAAGAAATGATTAGGCCAGGAGGACTCTGCCTTCATCAGTGGATTAATGCTGCTATCACAGAAGTAGGCTAGTTATTGTGGGAGTAGGCTTCCAATAAAAGGACAAGTGTAGCACCATTTTTCTGTGTTTTGAGTTCTTCCATGGGATGAAGAAACAAGAAGGTCCTCACCAGATGGTCAAGCAGACACCAATGTCATGTCCTTGGACTTCTCAGTCTCCAGAACAGTGAGCCAAATAAGCTTCTCTGTCCTTTATAAATTATCCAGTCTGTGATATTGTATTATAACAGCAGAAAACAGACTAAGACACAGAGCATATGTGGCAAGGAACAGGGTGGGGTTCAATTTCCTAAAGAAACCACAAAAAGTTTTCTGACCCCAAGGGTTATGTACACTATGGGAATTAATTATTCTGTACTTTCTGGATTTTTGAGAAAAAGGAAGATACAAAGGAGGCAAAAAAAAAAAATTAGTATGAAAAGAATTTTGAGGATGTAATGTCTCAAAACTGGAGTCTCAAAGTTTGCAAATAGAAATGTGACAAAGGAAAAGAAAATGTGTGCGCCATTTAAAATAGCACATTAGAGGATCTTTCTGGAAAAAAAGAACTTCAGGAAAAAGAAGCAGTAAACCAAAACTAACAATAGTTGGGTTGACAGACACTCTCAAGGGAAGAAATCTCCTCAGTAGTGCTGGAATCCCATTGTGTTGGTGGGTAACTCTAACTTTACAGTGTTGGTATCTTAGTAGGGCTCAGCAGGAAGTGCATTACTTTCCTAGAATATGTGCTTCAAATAGAAACCATGGCTTACTTCTGTTCCTTCACAAGGAATTCCATAAGAAGCCACAATGAGCATGGAGGATGGATTTCTAAAAACTTTGCTTTCTTTTACATTGCTGGACATGAAAAGATTTTTGGTCATTTGTTTTCCTAAGTGAGGGTCATGGTTTTAAAAAGAAGACCAGGCATGTTATGTGACTAGCTGGCTAGCTAGACGATGCCAAGAAAGGATGGTGTTTTCAGGACTGTAGTTTAAATTTTCAGACTACTAGGCTCCTGAGGGGACACTTACATACTATGGCAAAGCTCATCTGTCAGCTATCATTTCGAGGCAACAGTATTCATAATTCACAGGCTTGTTATTTGAATTGAGGGGGTAGGTTGTATGAAAGCAGCTGAGAAAGTTGCACATTTCTCAGAATGGTGTATATAATTGACTGTAAATGTATACAAAGGGAGTTCTAGGAGAAAGTAGAATATTGTCCAGATGGAACTGCAATAACAAAACACAAAGGGAATCAATTACACACATGAGTGGACTTTATAAATTCCAAATTAATCAAATAGACTCTTCCAGTAGTACAAGTGATATCCAGCAATTCTTTTTTTTTTTTTCTTTTTTTTTTTTTGAGTTGGAATCTCACTCTGTCGCCCAGACTGGGTGCAGTGGCTCACCCTTTAGGAGGCCGAGGTGAGAGGATTACTTGAGCCCACAGGTTCGAAACCAGCCTGGGCAACTTGAGAC
>CAUYQG010007643.1:0-46902 GCA_963574415.1 Tarsius wallacei | reverse complement strand
CCACGCCCGGCTAATTTTTTTGATTTATTGTAGAGATGAGGTTTCACCTGCCCAGGCAGGTCTCGAACCCGCGGGCTCAGGCAATCCACTCACCTCAGCCTCCCAAGGCGCGGGATTACAGGCTGAGCCACCGAGCCCGGCAGGACTATTTTTTTTTAATTGGAGTCTCACTCCGTAGCCCAGGTTGAAGTGCAGTGGCATGCTCACAGCCATCCTAGCATTGACCTGCTGGGCTCCAGCGATCCTTCCGCCCCCGCCTTCCAAGTAGCTGAAACTACAGGCATATGCTACCATGCCCAGCTAATTTTTTATTTATTGTAGAGACGAGGTCTCAACAAGTTGCCTGGGCTGGTCTCGAACTCGCAAGCTCAGGCAATCCACTAGCTTCAGCCCCCCAAAGTGCTGGGATTATAGGCTGAGCCACCAAGCCCAGCCAAGGTCTATCTTTTATCTGCTAAAATTTCTTTATAAATATGCACCTCACTTGTGTTCAGTTCAGTTACTTAAACAGAAAATTAAACGGAATGTCGGCAGTTAAGAGCACTCTGAAAACTTCAAGTAGAATGGAATAAGAGGATAGGAGTGAGGGTCTGGTAGTTTCAAGTACATGATTTAAGATGTGTGTGGCCTCTGGCAACTCAATCAACCTCTCTGAACCTCCCCTTCCCTGCTCGGGGATGGAGACAACCTTATTTCACAAAGATGAAATGTGAGTCTAAACAAGCTATGACATGTCAAACCTCAGGAAAATATTCCTGCTGCTTGTGATATGACTCATAAGATAGTCCTCATATTATTGAAATTCTTAAAAATGATAGAAGGACTCACGCTGAGGATGGCTGGCTGGTCGAGCTCTGTGATTAAGGCATCGGTTGCCACCTGGTGGCAGCATGCTATAGTGTCCATGCTTGCCTTCTCCAAGGTGAATCAGCTTCCTCCTGATCGCATCATCTCCAATTACAGGCATGAAAAATGAGAACCAGCCGGGCTTGGTGGCTCAGCCTGTAATCCCGTGCCTTTGGGAGGCTGAGGTGAGTGGATTGCCTGAGCCCACGGGTTCGAGACCCGCCTGGGCAACTTGGCGAGACCTCATCTCTACAATAAATCAAAAAAAATTAGCCGGGCGTGGTAGCGCGTGCCTGTAATTCCGGCTACTCGGAAGGCTGAGGCGGAAGGATCGCCGGAGCCCGGCAGGTCGAGGCTGCGGTGGCCGGGAACAGCCACTGCACTCCAGTCTGGGCGACAGTGAGACTCCAACTCAAAAAAAAGAAAAAGAAAAGAAAAGAAAAATGAGAACCAGCCGTCATGTCCCTCCACAGTGGACACCACTCAACAGAAGCTCTGGAGAGCTGAACTATGTGTTTAAGTTCAGAAGAAGATTTGGAGGACAGAATGTACGTCTTCCTTCCCTAAGCCGTCTCTCCACCCCTGCTATGATGAAATCTGGGATAGTTAGCCTGGATATGACTGACTCCATTGCCTCCACCCCCTCTATGACAGGGTCTGGCAGTAGAGTTGGTGTTCAATTAACATCTTTTTGGTGAAACAATGAATGATTTACTATAAATAATAACAATATCTTATTTTTGACCGAGCATTGAGTCTATGCCAGACCAATTCAAAATGAATTATTTGGGACATGTAGACTATGTCAGTCAACATAGGGGCTGAGTCACATCACAAAGAGAGGTCATTTGTAGGAGTTCATAGGAGTAAAGAATCAGACCTAAATAATGACTTATACATGCATTTGGGCATGGACTTACCCTGTACACCATTGATTTTATGAATGCTTAAATATTGCATTATAATGGAGCTCCCCGTTAAACACAGACAGCCGGGAAAATGACAAGCAATTTGTACATACATTTCAGGATCAAAGTTTATCATCCATGCGGTCATTTACATCCTCAGACGCCCCTGAGCCACAAGGTACAGCTGTGTTCCACATGCACCCTGGAAAGAGGTGGCTCTCTGAGCCCGCAGGTGCCTTTAGTATGAATACAAGGCTTGAGAACCAGCACCGGAGTAGCACCCTGGAGTTGATGGCTGGAAGATGTGGATTAATTGTTCTGTGAGTTACAAAGAGATGCTCCCTCACACCTACTTGATGCCCACCTAGAGACACGTTAAATTAGCAACTATCTATTATCCTAAAATAATTAAAGTCACGGGACCTAAGCACACATGATCCTTCAAGGTTTGACTCGCTTCTGAGTTAAACTACAGTGAAATCTCTGGACTCCCCACACCCACGCAGGGGACACACAGAGAGAAGATACCCACAAACACCTGCAGGTGTGACACCTTTTTTTTTTTTTTTTTTTTGAGTTGGAGTCCCACTCGACCGCCCAGACTGGAGTGCAGTGGCCGCTCCCGGCCACCACAGCCTCGACCTGCTGGGCTCCGGCGATCCTTCCGCCTCAGCCTTCCGAGTAGCCGGAAATACAGGCGCGCACTACCAAGCCCGGCTAATTTTTTTTTTTTATTTATTGTAGAGATGAGGTTTCGCCTGCCCAGGTGGGTCTCGAACCCGCGGGCTCAGGCAATCCACTCACCTCAGCCTCCCAAGGTGCAGGATTACAGACTGAGCCACCGAGCCCGGCTACCTTTTTTTTTTTAGTTGGAGTTTCACTCTGTTGCCCAGGCTGGAGTGCAGTAGCACATTCACGCGCCCCCCCACCCCACCCAGTGTCGACCTGCTTGGGTCTGGTGATCCTTCCGCCTCAACCTTCCAAGTAGCCGGAACTATAGGTGCACACTACCATGCCCGGCTAATTTTTTATTTATTGCAGAGACAAGGTCGCGCCAAGTTGCCCAGGCTGGTCTAAACCTGAGGGCTTAGGCAATCCATTCACCTCAATTTCCCAAAGTGATAGGATAACAGGCTGAGCCACCGAGCCCAGCCATGTGTTCTCCTGAACTTGACCCACAGAGAGTCAACGGCTGCCTCTTTGCATCATCTGGGCCTTCACCCAGGATGCCTCCAGGGGCCTGGCAGGTGCCAGAAGTGAGTGAGGTGGAATGAGCAGGAAGGATGTGGAGAACTGAGCCAGTGGGCACCGTTTCCATGGATGGTGGCTGCAGTCTGATTTCAGCCAATTGTTGTCATGAAGAGTGTGAGCCCAGAGGTGCCAGGTCTTCCAGTTTTTCAAGATAAGCCAGTAATCTGGCTCTCCATTTTTGAACAATAGAAATGGTGTGACGCCCCTTCAAAAACTGCAAGAAATAACACACCTGCTGTCCAAATTCCTTATGGCGTCTGATTCCATATGGAAGCCACCATCTTTTGACTTCTGGCCTAAAACGTGAACTCCTCGGCTTCCAGCCTCCAAGTCTGCTATGGATTCACTCCATCTGTCTTCTCCAAGCATCTCTCCCTCTGCACTGACATGCTTCTGCTGCTCCTCCTGGAGTTAAATCTTTTTGTGGGGACACTCATGCCTCCCTCTAGTTCAGTCAGCCCTTCTTGAAATGTCCCTGTGAGCCAGGCTCTGTGTCTCAGCCTGTAATCCTGTGCTTTGAGAGACTGAGGTGAGTGGATTTGCCTGAGCCCGAGGGTTCCAGACCCGCCTGGGCAACTTGGCGGGACCTCATCTCTACAATAAATCAAAAAATTAGCCTGGCGTGGTAGTGCGCGCCTGTCATTCCAGCTACTTGGAAGGCTGAGGCTGAAGGATTGCTGGAGCCCAGCAGGTTGAGGCTGCGGTGGCCGGGAGCGTGCCACTGCATTCCAGTCTGGGTGACAGAGTGAGACTCCAACCCTCCCCCCAAAAAGAAATATCCCTAAGCAGTCATTAACGACCCTCTCCCAAGTCAACATATTGTGAAACTCTCCCTTTTCTGGAGTGTTGTCTTCTCCATGCTTTTACAAATCCCGCCCCACTATTGTGCAGGATGTGCTGAGTGAGGGACCCACATTCCCAAACTCAAGACCAGCCCCCACAAGTTGGATGGAGAAAGGGGATCAACTTGTCCTATGTCATCTTTGAGATAGACTGAACCCAGGATCCAATGTTGCCTTTGAACAGATCCCAAAAAGCGTGAAACTTTCAAGATGTAACGTCACTTCCACTGCTGGGGAAGTAAGAGCATTCATGTCATCCTTCTTCATTTCAAGTCATCTTTCCTTGCTTCTGGTCTTGACACCGGGCATGTCTGGTGGGTTTCTCCTGCTTGGAGACTCAAGAGGATCTGTCCATCACTGTCGTGTTGGGCTCTCTTGCTTCTTTTGTGGCATCTGGAAGCTCCTCAGTCCTGTAAAGGAAAGAAGTTCCCTTCCTCCCTCCCTCCCCATCCCAGCAAAATAAGTTTTCTCCCAGAGAAAGCACGTCTGGAAACTGAAAACGAGGCAGGGCAGGAATAAGGAAAGAGAAGCACAGAGGAAGAGCCTGCTATTTTTAGGTAGGACATTCTTTTCTCTTTGAAATCCATTTGTGGAGTCGAGAGAGAGGCAACCTCATGCTGAAAATGGATTTTTATTGACAGTGAAGCACTTGTAAATGGTAATCTATTTTTGACGAGAGCTAAAAACGAAGTCCTGCTTTGGGGAAATAACTGATGGGCGTTGTGCTTTGTCTCTTGCATGTCTTTGTCTCCGCAGAGATGCATGTTTGTTTATTTATTTAATTGGACAATTCTCTCTCTCCTTCCCTTTGCAAGGTTCCAGATTTCTGCTTTGGTCAGCATCTTGTTAATAATGAGAGACGTCAAGTGGATTTTTGAGCCCCCAGAGTTCTGTCCTCAGGTTTTCAGCAGGTCTATCTTTGAGGACTCTCACCTATAAGATGTCACCATCATTCACTATCACCAATATTGATTAAGCTCTGACTCTGTGTAAGACACTGTAGGAGAATCCAAGAAGGATGGAGCTCAGATTTCTTCGTCTGAAATTTAGGGTCCATCAGAGTATGGCTGCCATAGAATGACTCACCTTTGTTGGGGGCTTTCAAGATGTGTCCTTACTAAGTAACAGCCTCCATCTCCTTCTCCTCCTCCTCCTCCTCCTTCTTCCTCTTCTTCTTCTCCTTCCCTCACTTTCTTCTCTTCCTCCTCCTCTGCCTTCTTCTTCAGCTAGGTTCTGAACAACTTGAGGCATAAAATATTAAGGATGAAATTAAAAAGAAAATATTGCCTCCATTGCCGACATAGCCTCAGGTATGTAGAGTAATGCCAAGGATTCACCCCCCAAAGATGCTCACCCCTCATCCCTGAAATCTGTGAATATGTTCGATTGCATGGAAGAGGCAGTGAGAGCTCCCAAGAGGAAGTGAAAGCTGCTGATCAGCTGACTTCATTCTAGGGAGGGGATCCCGGGTTACCCCAGGCGGGTCCAAGGCCATCACATTGTGACTCAGTGGGGTAGGGAGGCCCTGGTGGTGGGAGCAGCTGTAGCCAAGGAAGAAAGGCCCAGGAGGCCCAACATTGCTGGGTTCCAAGAGAGGCAGGACCAGGAGCCAAGGAATGTGGCCAACTCAGAGGCTGGAGGAAGCAGGGAGGCCGAACCTTCCCTGAACCTCAGTAGCAAGCAGCCCCGATGACTGACGTCCAACTTCTGACCTCAAAACTGGGAGATAGCACATGGTTTTGAGCCACTGTACCGGTGCTCAGTTGTTTTACAGTGACGGTGATGGGCATCTAATACCAAGGCCACCATGGAGAAGGAGGTTGGTACTGGTAAGGTGGCTGGACATGCTCACAGGAAAGCCAGAGTCGGGCAGGCTGGGTCTGGGTACCCACTGCAGGGTGAGTAGGACTGAACCTCTGGAAAGGCCCCACAGGGCAGAGCTGAGCCCGCACCCTCATTTCACCCCATCAGATGTAACAATCCAAGAAGTCACTGCTCACTTCCCAAGGAACAAATGCATCAGGGAGGAAGAGAGGCCAGGAAGGGCAAAACTACAGAGTCCACAGTCCCTGGAGGGAAGCAGCAGGCCTGCATGAGAGTCTCCTCTGCTCGTTCAAAGTGCATCTTCTCCACCCAAACCGGCCTGTATTCCCATTCCTCTGAATGCGCCATGTCCTGTTGCCTCCTCTGACTTCCCACCTTAACCTTTCAAACCAAAATGGCTTCTCTGCAAATCCTATGTATGTTTACTTTAGGTTGGACATCTCCCAGGAGTATTTGAGAAGGATTTCCTAGGCCCTCAGGCCTTCTGTGACCCTGGTCACTACTGAAATACGGTCAGATGTATCCCCTAGTCTATTGACTTAGCTATTGGTCATAAGGGTGTCATCCCCGAGTGTGTTGAACCTCGATTCCTTGCCTCACTATTCAATTATGCTGGTGTTTCTTATAGTCACTCCAGCTCATCTTGAGTTCCTTGAGGGCAGAGCCCACACCCTAAACATCCCAGCAAGCTCTCTAGGACTTTACAGGGACATTGCCTTCAGTAGGACACAGTATAACGCCTCTGCTTATTTTTGTTTGTTTTAATTTTAGAGGTATGGGGTACAAATGGGGATTTTGACTTGGATGCAGCTAGTGGCCATCATACTAACTGAACTATCACAGAAACAAAGAACTGTATACAGCATGCTGTCACTCATAAGCGGGCCCTGATCGCAGTCACATGAGTACAAGATGGGATGGGCAGACACTAAACTTGGCTCATAAAGTGCTTCTTGATTGATTGATTCATAAACCTCCCCATCCTCTTTACCCAATCACATATTTGGAGAGTATTCATTGATCACATTCTGTGTGTGACATTCTAGGTCCTGGGGTCAGAACACGTAACCAATGAATTCCGTCTTCATCATCATGTCACTTGTTCTAGAACAAGTGGAGGGAAGAAGCAGACAATAAAAGAAACCAGAAAAATAGAAAACTTATTGTCTGAAAAATATGGTGAAGTTAATACTGTTCAAGATTCAGACTCTCCCCAGGAAGGCTGATGTCATATTATTGTGTATAATTAATAGGGATAAGCATCGTGAAGTGATTGGTGACAGCTTGTCAAGATCACAGCAGATTTCCTAATACAATGGGAAAGAAGTGACATGTCTCAAAAAGCTGCTGAGATGTCTCTTTGAACTGGAGTATGTGTATTTCACTGGCTCTTGACATATGCATGACTGTTCTCCACAGCACAATGGTTAGTGCATGGCAGTGTCCTAGTCGCATAAATGAGGGCATTTCGTGTATTTGTTTGTGCTTCGATTGTTTGAGGTCTGTTCCTCCTATTATTTGAGGTCTGTTCCTCCTGTCTGTGAGCTCTTGGAGGGAAGCATTCATGCTGGTTTTATTTAGGAGATGGTTTGTCCCCAGGGCTTTACCTGAGAGTCACGAAAACTCTACTGGGATGGATTCCACATTTCCAGGAGCAAAAGCCAATGGCCCTGGGCCAGTGTGCCCTGCCTGCTGGCCAGCTGGTGCCCTGAAAGCCCACCACAGTCAGAGCAGGAGGTCCTGAGAAGAAGGTCCACGCCAATCAATGAGGAGTCATTCCACCCCCTGCCTTGTAGGATTCTAGGGAGGAAAGCACATGGGCTCATGGGCTGGAGGAGGCCTCCCAGGGAGGGTTAAGTTGGTTCTTAAAGAAACTGCTCATCTTGACAAGTAACGAAGGGCAGGTGATGGGGTAACTGGTCTGGGGATTTACTTATCCAGAGGAAACATGTTCCTATTGGGTCTTTAAGTATGGAGTGTCAAAGAGTTATCCAAACAAAATGAGAAATGACACTGAAGTGCTTCCAGGAGGCTGGAAGCACTTCAGTGTCCCCCTCCTGGGTTTCCTATCAGTTGTTCTCGTCACATAGGGAACCATGGCACATGTGCCCACCACATCCCACATTCAGAGCTCACCCACCTACCCCTGTACCCCCAAATCCCACCTTCGCTGAGGCAGATGCAGGTTAGGGACCAGGGGAGATGTGGATGCTAAAATCTGAGCATGAACCAGAGCCAAAACCAGGATCAGGCATTCACAGATGGAACCCAGCCCTTGACTGCCACATCTGCCTTGGGATTTCCCCAAACGTGTGAGTCTTCTAGTAGAGGCTCTGGAAGTTAGTCCATCCCCTCTCCTCCAACCCCTAACACTGTTTTCCATTGATGATCTAATTCAGCCGAATCCAAAATAAACACAGTGCTGCATAGCGGCATCTCACTAAATGACAGGCTGCCTGGACAACGGTGGGCCCATCAGATTATGACACCAAGTTTTTTCTGTACCTGTTTTAGGTCTACATATGTTTAGATATACAAACGCCACGGTGTTACAAGTGCCTACAGTGTTCAGTACAGTCACAGGCAGTGCAGCTGTGTCACCCAGGAGCAGTTGGCTAGATGTAGGTGTGTGGTAGGCTACACCATCTAGGTTTGAGTTAGCACATTCTAGAATGTTTGTACAAGGATGAGGTCCCTTAACAGCACGTTTCTTCGAATGTATCCCCATTGTTAAGCAGCAAGGGACAGTAGGATGCTAGTCACACATACAATTGTAAATTTTCTAGTGGCTACATTTTTTAAAAAGCAAAAAACGGGGAAAGTTATTTTAATAATGTGGTTTATTTCAGGGGTCCCCAACCCGCAGGCCATGGACACATACTGATCTGTGGCCTGTTAGGAAGCAGACCACACAGCAGAAGGTGAGGGCAGGCAAGCCAGGGAAGCTTCATCTGTATTTATAGCCACTCCCCATCGCTGGCATCACCACCTGAGCTCTGCCTCCTGTTGATCAACACTGAAAAGCCTGTTTCTATTTCCAACAGCCTGTCTTTGTGAAGCAGGGTTTTCTGTCATAACAGCAACCAAAACGAGATTACAGAGGAGACTGGACATAAACAACACACTTGGGGTTTCGCTGTCTCCCATCACCCCCAGATGGGACCATCTGATGGCAGGAGAACAAGCTCAGGGATCCCACTGACTCTACATAGTGATGAGTTGTATAGTTATTTTGTTCTATATTGCAATGTAATAATAATAGAAATAAAGTGCACAATAAATGTAATATGCTGGCCGGGCTCGGTGGCTCAGCCTGTAATTCCCGCACGTTGGGAGGCCGAGGAGAATGGATTGCCTGAGCCCACGGATTCAAGACCGGCCCTGGCAACTTGACGAGACCTTGTCTCTACAATAAAATAAAAAATTAGCCGGGCATGGTAGCGTGCCTCTGTAGTTCCAGATACTTGGAAGGCTGAGGCAGAAGGGACACTGGAGCCCAGAAGGTCAATACTGGGGTGACCGTGAGCATGCATGCCACTGTACTCCAGCCTGGGTGAAGGAGTGAGACTCTGACTCAAATAAAAAAAAAATGTAATGTGCTTGAATCATCCCAAAACCATTCCCCCCACCCCCAGTCCATGGAAAATCGTCTTCCACAAAACTGGTCCCTGATGCCATAATGGTTGGGAACTACTGTTTTATTTCATCAAAGACATCCCAAATATTATTTCAACAGCTATTTTGCTTTCTTTTCATTTTATGTCTTGGAAATCCTGTGGGCACATAACACTCACTCTCAGCACATCTCAGTTCAGACGAGCCACACTTCAAGGGCTGCATCCACTTGTGGTTTGAGGCTGCTGGACTGGACTGCACTGCTCTCAGGCCTGTAAATATTGGTCTCCTGACTTAGCCTTGTTTGCACATTTGATGTGTACCACTTCATGGAAGACTCACCTGATCTTCTCCTGTAGTTGATGTAAATTGCAGTCCACAAGTTTAAGAAACCACATTTCTTGCTTTTTCTTTAAACTGACTTAAATCTAATGCTGAGACTCCATTATGCCAGACTGGTAGAATAATCAGCCTGTATTGAAGGTCCCCCAGTCATCCACAATGCAAAATGTCCCTTAGTCATCCACAGCTCCAAAGCAAACTGGTTGTTAGTCCACAAGGCTTTGCTCCCTCTGCATGTCCCACAGACAAGCACTGTCTCTGTAACAGGGTCACTCAGGTCCTTGGGTTCTACTGTTCTGGTCAGAGGTTACCACTGGGCCCTATGGTACCTTTGGGAATTTTTAAATATACTGCCCTGGGAGTTTGCAGACCGTGAGACACCTACCTTGGTGACAATAGTGCCTTGGAGAAACTAGTTGCATAAATGGGGGCTATCCACTTTTGGGGGGGCTCAGCTATCCGCTTCTGGGGGAACTCAGCTTTAAAGTCCACTCAACCCTTGAGCTTAGCACTCTTGTGCAGTCCTCTGCCGAAAAACTGTATATGGTAGCCCTTTTTTGTGACTGCTTAGATCCAGCTTGAGAGGATACCTGTACCTATTTCAGACCAAAAAGAATCCCTCAGAGTGACCCTTCTGAGGTCTTGCTCACTCTCTGAGCAGCAGGTCAGAGAAGAGTCATGGGGATTCTAGACACATTGAACTAAAGCCCCACCTTATCTCTGTGCACCTCTTCCTATCACTTCCCAATTTCCTTCAAGGCACTCCTCTGTCAGCCCTCACCAGGATGGCAGCATGACCTCTTAATGAAAACAAAAAGGTTATAGTCTTTAGGACAATTATTTATCCTAGAAGATTCCCTGACCAAGGAAAAGAAAGAGGCTTGAAATTGGAGAGAAGCAGAAAATCCCAGGAGGGTCGGCAAATCAACATTTCTACAAATTACCCTCCAGCATCAGAACACATCTTGGGTCCTTTACCTGACTTTTGCTTTGGTGTGTCTCATTCAGCATACCCAGGCAGGTCAGACTGGAATTCCAGAAATTGAATTGTTCTCAGTGGTTGACCCTTGGAGTGGACGTCCCCTGGCATCGGGCTGGTTCCTGAACTATCACAATAGCTGTACTGGCCTGTCCTTGCCATTCTTGGACAGCGTCCTGGGACACACAAGGAGTGGACGTACCTGTTACTGAAGGCTGCTCAACGTGGTCCTGCTTCCCTACCCGCTAGCCATGTGACCCTTTGTGAGTGATTGGCCACTTTGTGCCTCCCTGTCCATGCCTGTAAAGCAGGAGTAATAATATCATCCACCTCGTGGGGATTTTGGAAGAACCTGAATAAGCTGAGATGTATGAACGCTCTGTGATAGCAGGCTCTGCACCAAAGTGAGTTCAGAGGCAAAGAGTTTGGTAAGGACTGCTCACCACTGGATTCTCATGGCATCATGGCGGGGTTTTCTGTACATGTGGAACATTGAAGGGGATTTAGGAAGTAGTCAGCTTACTGCAACCACAGTAAGTGTGATTTGTTGCTGCTGTGGCCCTGCTACCCCAAGCCTCTCTCTGCTGATAACGTCTCCACCACACATACACGGGGCTTTGCATCTTCACCACATGTTTATTGCAGGAAAAGTTTGGTGAACCCATTACCTGCAGCCAAGCTATTGGGGGATGGAGTCCAGTGGGATTTACAAAGCTGACAGGTTGTCCTGCCCATCCTCTGAAAACAATGACATGACTGGGCATGGTGGCTCACATCTGTGTAATTCCAGCATTTAAGGAGGTCGAGGCAGGAGGATTGCCTGAGCCCAGGAGTTTGAGACCAGCCTTGGCAACATAGTGAGACCTTGTCTCTTTTTTTTTTTTTTTTTTTTTTTAGTTCGAGTCTCACTCTGTCACCCAGACTGGAGTACAGTAGCATGCTTCCAGCCACCGCAACCTCGACTGGCTGGGCTCCGATGATCCTTCCACCTCAGCCTTCCAAGTAGCTGGAACTACAGGCACGCACTGCCACGCCAGGCTAATTTTTTATTTATTGTAGAGATGAGGTCTTGCCAAGTTGCCCAGGCGTGTCTTGAACCCTCAGGCTCAGGCAATCCACTCACCTCAACCTCCAAAAGCGCGGAATTACAGGCTGAGCGATGGAGCCCGGCTGAGACCCTGTCTCTTACAAAAATTAATAAGTTAACTGGGTGTGGTGGTACACACCTGCAGTTCCAGCTACTCGGGAGGCTGAGGGGGAGGGATTATCTGAGCCCAGAAGATTGAGGCTGCAGTGAGCTATAACCATGCCACTGCACTCCAGTCTGGGCAACAGAGTGAGACACTGAGGAAGGAAAGGAGGAAGGGAGGAAGGGAAGAAGGGAGGGAGGGAAAAAGAGAGAGAGAGAAAGAGAGAGAAAGAGAGAAAGAAGGAGAGAGAAAGAAGGAGAGAGAAAGAAAGAGAGAAAAAGAAGAAGAGGAAGAGAAAGAGAAAAAGAGAGAGAAAGAAAGAAAGAAAGAAAGAAAGAAAGAAAGAAAGAAAGAAAGAAAGAAAGAAAGAAATGAAATGAAAAGAAAACAATGACCAGACAAAATGGGGCACTGGAGGAGAATGGCCTTTATTTAGAGAGTCAAAGTTCAGAGCCAGATGCTGCCACTAATGCCTCCCAGGACCAAGAGAGCCATTCATGTGAAGCTTGGTTCCCTCAGGTCATCCCAGAAAGCAGAAAGCAGTGTCGGGAGGGTCATTTCTTGTGTCTATTTTGATATTCTGCCCCCTTGTTATTCCTGGGAGAACTTGGGACATGGGGCTGTTTCCAGTTTGGGCTATTCAAAGTAACGCTGCTGTAATCGATTGTGTGCAGGGTTTTGTGTAGCTCAATATGTTTTTGTTTTTGTTTTTGTTTTTGTTTAAAAAAAAAAAAGGATTTATTGAGAGGACAGAAAAACTCCTACAGTGGGAGGGGACCCAAGGGGGATTGCCCTCAATATGATTTCAATTCATATTTTTTTCTGAGCCAGGCTCAGTGGCTCAGCCTGTAATCCCGCGCTTTGGGAGGCCGAGGTGAGTGAATTGCCTGAGCCTGCGGGTTCGAGACCCTCCTGGGCAACTTGGCAAAACCTCATCTCTACAATAAATCAAAAAATCAGCCAGGCGTGGTAGCGCGTGCCTGTAATTCCGGCTACTTGGAAGGCTGAGGCAGAAGGATCGCCAGAGCCCAGCAGGTCGAGGCTGCGGTGGCCGGGAGCGGCCACTGCACTCCAGTCTGAGCGACAGAGTAAGACTCTAACTCAAAAAATATATACATTTTTTTTTCTGGTTTGTTGCCAAACCTGAGATACAGTCTACTGTTTCTGCAAGGCACATACAAGTGCACAAGGACTGAGGGGATTTGTTGATTGACAATCGTTGTTTCTTGACTAGGCTGATTTCCAGTCATGGTGTGATCTGTGGGTATGACAGAATGTTCCTCTAAACCGGAAATAGACCAGACAGCCTTCACCAGGTGAGCCACGTGAAATTCTACTCAGCAGTAAAGAGGACTGAATTTCATGCACAAAAATGTGGTTGGACCTGAAAGGTATTAATTATGCTGAGTGAAAAAAGCCAATTCCTAAATGTCATGTACTGAGTGACTCATTGATGTGACATTCTTGAAATGACAAATGTATCAAGATGGGGGACAGACAGGTGGCTGCCAAGAGTTAGGAACAGTGGGGAGCAGGAGGGTGGGAGTATCTGTGCAGGGGTTATTTGAGGAGGGCTTTGTATGGACAATTCGGTTCTCAATCCACATATGGGACAATATGACTGAATGACCCGTACACTGCACTAAGGCCGGTTCCTGACTTTGATATTATTGTTGTAGTTAAGGAAGACATAGCCCCCAGGGAAACTGAGTAACAGGTGCCTGAGGCCCCTCTGGACCATCTTTGCAATTTCCTGTGAATCTATAATTATGCTAATATAAAAAGTTACAGAAAAGAACATGCTGGACTACATTAGATAACCTCAACCACATTCCTTGGTATGTCAAAGGACCACAGCAGTGTGTCACTGATATTGACTGTTGTAAATTCTGCTACAACTTAGCAAATAATCATTACCAAGGATGGCAATCTCTGATGTCCACAGCAACCACTCTGGTGACATAGACATAAATACGTGAAGTGGCCTGTTTATTAAATAAATGTAGCTTAGCTGTTGCCAGCCTGTGATACAGTCCTGATAATTCCAATGTTTTCTTTTTCTTTTCTTTTTTTTTTTTTTTGAGTCGGAGTCTCATTCTGTCACCCAGGCTGGAATGCAGCGGCATGCTCACAGTCACCACCCCTTCCGCTTCAGCCTTCCAAGTAACTGAACCACAGGCATGTGCCACCACACCTGGCTAATTTCTTTATTTATTTTAGAGACAAGGTCTCGCCAAGTTGCCCAGGCTGGTCTCGAACCCCTGAACTCAGGCAATCCTCTTGCCTCCCTAAATTCTGGGACTACAGGTGTGATAGCCTGGCTACATTTTTCAAAGTAACACAAAAACTCATACGTAAATGTAAAATTTCTCACTCAAAATAATCACGACCTGTATGTCAAAGAAAGCAAGGCTGCCAGCTATATCTTGCCAACAGTCCAACAGTAGTGACCTGATTTGACCAGTAAATTCTGCCAGAAAGCGTTGGTGTGAGATCACAGGGTAGCAGGCCCCAGTGCAAGAGAGGTGCAACTTGCTACCTGAGTGAGTTGGAAAGCATCGGTAAGCAAAGATCAAGACAATGCCATAGAAGGATTGTGCCTCACCTAGGCCCTGACAAGTCCTGACCTCCTGAGAACAGAAAAGAACAAGGTCAGGGAGCTGGGTATGGTGGCTCATGCCTGTAATCCCAGCACTTTGGGAGGCGGAGGATTGCCTGATCTTAGGGGTTCGAGACCAGCCTGAGCAACATGGCAAGACCTCATCTCTTCAATAAATCAAAAACATCAGCCAGGCATGGTGGCGCACACCTGTGGTTCAAGCCACTTGGAAGGCTGAGGCGGCAGGATCACCTGAGTCCAGCAGTTCAAGGTTGCAGTGGCCGTAAGTGTGCCACTGCACTCCAGTCTGGGTGTCAGAATGAGACTCCAACTCAAAAAATAAAAATAAAAAAAGAACAAGGTCAGGGAAGTCCCCAATTCTGCTGAAACAGACAGTGATGTGTCAAAAATGAGAGATAGTCATGTTTCTAGAGATGAGAGATGGTATTCTGCAGTGATGTCTGCTGAGTAAGTGCTGGTGATCTCTTTCGCATTAATTTAAGTTTTTTGTTGTTTGTTTTTGAGTCGGAGTGTCACTCTTGTTGTCCAGGCTGGAGTACAGTGGCATACTCACAGCACCGCAGCCTGGACCTGCTGGAACTACAACTCACGCCACCACACCCATCTAGTTTTTGTGATTTATTTTAGAGACCAGGTCTCACCAAGTTACCCAGGCTGGTCTCGAAGCCCTGGACTCAGACAATCCTCTGGCCTCAGCCTCCCAAGCTGCCGAGATTACAGACTGAGCTACTGTGCCTGACCTAATTTAAGTTTTACATGCTTTCATGTAACCATGGCCACTCAAGTGGACAATGAGCTCAAACCAGTTTTTCAACACACACGGGCACACACAAATACATTCTAATCCAGTGTTGTAGTGCATTAAATATTTATCTAAGTATTACTTGATGTAGGTATGCTCTGGTCATAATACCTTTATGCTTTATGGTAAACTTCTCTCAGTACTCTGTGTCTCTGCAACTGGGTACACAAGTCACTTGGTGACAGTGTCAAGAGTAAATCTGTGACTCTTTATAAATGGACTTTTCTGTGATGACCTCTAGGTTCACCCATGTGTATAGATTCTTAGATAAGTCAAACCCCAAAGAAAATATAAAGGAACACCAGGGCCACACAATCCTTGTAGGAGGACCCTATCTTGAATATTATTTTTTTCCTTGAACTTGGCAGACCAAGATATGTGTGCCCACCCATCCACCCACCCACCCCCTGCTTCACTGCACCCACATAACACTTGGTTGAATTTCTTAGTGCCTGCTTTCAGCTGAGTGCATTATTTTCTTAGATTTAAAAAAATCAGCAATAGCACCTTTCCTCCTCTGAGGTGGAGGAGTAAAGTTTTTCTTAGACTTTACCAGTTTTGTTAAGTAATCCGACCCTGGGCTTCTGTTCCTTCCCAAGTTATCTATTTACAATGCTAAGTTAAAGGCTTCAATGCCTATTGTACCTGGGCTCCCAAAAACTTCAAAGTGCTAATAAAATGGTATTTTTTTAAGCATTCTATATTAATCCCAAAGCAACCACATCTGGCGGAAAACAAAACAAAACAAAACACAACTGGTAGCTAATTTGTAATGTCAATTTCTTTAATCACAAATCAAATATGTGCACTGATGGAAGATGGTCCTTTCAAAGCATGACCAGGAAAGCTCATCTGATCCTGTGTTTTATTTGTGAATTTATTTCTTGGTTTAACTGAATGTGAAGCTAAGACACTGTTCAATGTAAAATTCATACCTGAAAGAATCCTAGTTACATGCAGCTTTATTTTTGGACTTTCCCCCCTAAGAATACAAAAGAGAATTTGAACAAAATGCATTTCTAATGACAATGTTCAAACAAGACGACAAGAATCTGGGCTGAGTCATGGGAATTGGCTTTTATAGATCAACTGGAATTGTCACTGGTTTCTATATTTACTGTTGTTTCACCGTCACCTGTAACGGTCTTGTTCAATAGTATTTTATAAATAATGTTTTGAATGAATCAACAAATAAATAGAAAGTCTTCCTAGGAGGTACTTCATTGGGAAACAAATCTGGTGAAAAGGATTAAGTGGCCATGACTCCATTTTTGTAAATGACTTGTGTGTGCCAGTGCATATGTGATTAATCAGAAAGGATTAAGTTTTGCTGTATTAACAAACAAATCCAAAGTCTTAGGGACAAAGACAAAAAGAAATCTCACCCTTTTATACAGTCAGGCAGATACAATCCATTGCATGCTTGTGAATTGTCTTTATTCAAAGAAGGGGGAAAGTTGTACCTTTGTGACAAGCAGGCACCTAGGCCAACGCCCCCAGAGACAAGGACACGAAGTGGCAGTTGTGAGTCAATGTTCAAATCTGAACAATATGGCTCCAAGCCCTCCAAGACACATATTTGGAATGTAAAAAAGAAACTAATGTAGCTTTTAAAAGAATTGACATATGTCTCCAATAGACAGAAAAAAAAAAAATTTGCAAATATTCATTTTCTTAAAAAATCCTGGGGGGAAAATGGCCATGCATTCTCTTTTCCTTTTGGTACCAAGGAAATTTTATTTTATTATTGTTTCATTGGTATCCATCCTTCCAGTGTCTACATTGTTTCAGTCACTGTCTTAGTGGAAAGGGACACAGTGATGATAAAGATATGTTGGGAGAATGTAGAAAAGGCAAATTGGAGTTAGCAAACCTCAGTTAACCCTGGCTCCTCTGTTGGGTAGTGTCTTTGCAGGTCCAACAGCTGGGACTCACCAGGTGAGGAAGAGGGCTTGGCGACTCCTTCCAACAGACATTCTGACAGAAAGGCCCTTCTTACAGGAGCCTTGCTGGCCAAGTAACAAAGCAAGGGGTGTGGAGGTATTTGGACCTTTCCACAGGGTCCCCTAAGACCAGTGTCCACCAGTCTTTCTCATCATACTCACCCTCTCTTACCCTACCCCTAGTAAAATCAATCTCATTCTAACTTTCAAAGCAGGAATCTTGGCTCTTAATAAAAATTTGTACTGTGCCCTAAGAATTCACCATTTCTCTCAAAAATTTTTAAAATCAAAGTTATCTCTGCTCTAAAACCTCTTCCCTGAGGCACGAAACAGCATACAACCCAGTTCTCAGGAAGAGAAAAGGGCCCAAGTGAGGCAGGATAAGAGGTGTAAATGAGAAACCAAACACCAATGGCCTTTCACACAACAGAGAATGTGCACCCGCGGTCACGGCAGCTGCACAGAGCACAGACAGGGATCTCCCCAGCTTTGGGCAAATTCCATTATGGGGGGGATCCTTGGTCCCTTGTCTCCTTTCCTCCCTCTCAGAATCACGTGAAATGCTGACTTCTGGGAGAAACAAAAAGCAAGCCTCATCTTCTGTCCTAAAGCAGCTCTTTAAAAGCAAAGAAAACAGGGAAGTTATTTCAGCCACCATCAGTCTATATCACCAGATGATTTTTGTAGACTTCTCTCCAGGTTGCAAAATCTTCATGCTCTGGCAAGGGCTGGGGGCCAGAATCCCAGGTCAAGGGATTGCTGAGCAAGACTGACTCCAATATCTCTTGTGGTTGGTTGGCTGACTGACTGGTGGTTGTCATTAACCCTCTTTCACAGTTCATCCAATGGATCAGTGTCACACTCAGCTAAACAAAACTCAGTTATTGACCTGCTTAGCTGGAGAGATACTTAAAGAAAATAAGACATAAATACTTTCAATAACCCTCAGGTTTCTGCCGCAGGGCATGAGATGAGAGATTTACAGTTGGCTTCAGTACCAGGGGCCTCTCTTAGTGGGAGTCTCTCTCTCTCTCTCTCTCTCTCTCTCTCTCTGTATTATGTGTCATTCTAATTTTTAAAGATTTGTAGCTGGGCTCGGTGGCTCAGCCTGTAATCTTGCGCTTTGGGAGACTGAGGTGAGTGGATTGCCTGAGCCCGCGGCTTCAAGACCCGCCTGGGCAACTGAACAAGACCTCATCTCTACAATAATAAAAAAATTAGCCAGGCATGGTAGCGCGTGCCTGTAGTTCCAGCTACTTGGAAGGCTGAGGCAGAAGGATCGCCGGAGCCCAGCAAGTTGAAGCTGCGGTGGCCAGGAGCGGCCACGGCACTCCAGTCTGGGTAACAGAGTGAGACTCCAACTCAAAAAAAAAAAAAGATTTGTATTTTTCACACAATATGGTTCCTATACCTGTGCCAACTACCCCTTAAGCTATGTATGAAGCCACCTTAGAAGGACAATCCTTCTTCTGGGTTTGTTTGGTTATTTTGACCACTCCAAGTCTCCCCCTCTGTGCTGTCTGTAGTCAGTCAACTGTGACTTGTGTGACCCTTCTGCTGTGTCTAAGACGCTGTCCATTGACCCCATGAGGAGTGAAGTGGCCTTAAGGTCACTGTGAGATATGTCAGAGTCCCTTGTGTTATTTTCCTTCCTACCCCCTACAAAGGCTGCATTTGCTTCTAAAAGAGAAGACTGGACAGGATTGTGTTTATTTTGGGTAGCATCTATTAGTGGCAGATGGTCAAGCATATAAGCATAAATAGGAGCCCAGAGGGATGGAGCGGTGGGTAGGAACATCAACTGCAGAAGACAGCTTTGCACGATGAGACAAATAAGGGGTAACTTTTCCTCCTTTTCCCTAAGTTCTTGGAAAGCCACAAACTCCCTAGGGAATTAGCTTTGAATGTTCATTTTTCCAGGGGAGTTGTCCCAAGTTTTAAATTTAAAAAAAGAAATCTCAAATCCGAAGGTCCACCAAGGTCCATCAAAAATAAACAAAAAATAATCAGCATACCATACATTTTGGAGTCACACAGGAACTGTCCATGGAGTTAGTGGAACGTGGGTTTGCAGACTTTGCCTTGAGTTCAAAAGTCAAAAGCTCCAGAATGAAAGCTTCTCATGGATGTGAGCACAGGGGGAGGACAGGGCTCACCCTAGAGTGGGGCGCCTGGGATCTTGGGGGGCTCTGGACAAGGGAGGGTGAAGGCAGTGGCCAACATGTGTTGCCCGTCAATAACGGTCACCCTTTCTTCTCTCCGGATCCCATGTCCAGAAGCATCTATGAAATCTGACAGGGAGTGGCTTCCCTGCAGTCTGTCTCCCTCTGTTGGGCCCTCATTGTCCTGACTTCCTTTGCAGCTGGGGTGTTCATGGGATCTAAGAGTCTGAATAGGACAGCCTGTGGGGAAGCTTCTCAAAGAGATCTCTGATAACAGGAAAGTGAATGGTTTCTCCCCCATGTTCTCTCTGTGTGTGGTTCAACTGCTGGGGATGGGATGCTAGAAGCTTCTTCTGCTCCCTTGTGACCATGAGGCAATAACCACGAGGATAAAGAACCCATCCCTAATAGCCTGGGAGAGCAGAAAAGGAGAGAGAGGTTGATGAGGGTGGGGTTTTATTTTTAAATTTTTTTAACCAGACAAACTGTTATGTTTACTACCAAACCATTCAAAGCATTAAGAATTACAGAGAGAGAGAGAGAGAGAGAGAGAGAGAGAACCCATTCCTTATCCCATGATATTTTATTATTTTGTGTTTTCTCCTTTGATGCTTTAGATTTTACTTCTTACTAATTACCTTCCCCAGCACAGAAGCTGGAACACTCTTAATTTTCACTCTCTCTTGTCTCCCCTGGCCTTAAAATTCCCAAGTTTAAAAAAAAAAAATCATCCATTCTAAATGACCTCAAGAACGTAACTTCCAAACTCTCCTTGGGCCTGGCTCTCCACATGGTGCTGTTTTCCGGTGGTCATAGGCATGCCCGCCCCAGTTGCAGTTCAGAGACGAATGAGCAGCACATCCCAGTGATGTGAGTGTTTCTCGGGAACATTGGTGGAGACAATCCGTCTACACTCGCAGAAAGTCACTTACCTGCTTATCACATCTTGAATCTCAATCTTTGGAAGATTGGAGGGTTGATGGGACAGCAGTTTAATGCCAAGGTCATCCAGTCACAAAGACGTGCAACCCTTCAGAGGGAATGAAATAACTGTGTGCTCTACGACTTGACTCCGAACAGTAATTAAGGCAAGCAGCAGGCTTTTCAAGGACCCACACTGGCCGCACAAAGGAAGCAGGGTCTGTGCTGATGAAGAGCCTTTCCAGCCGGGGCAGCTGATGATGAAGTGGACTTGTCAGAGGCTTAGATGCTTACTGATGCAGTGGGAAGATGTGATTGAAAAAAAATAAAAAGAGAGAGTACAACAGTATTAAGAATCACCTTTAAAACTACTTTGATGTCAACAAACTTAAAAACATGCTGCAGAAATAAGACACTCCATCCTTTACTGAAGGCACCATTATAAAAGTGTGACTGAGCTTGACAGGAGCCTGGAGGGTACTTTTGTGAGATTTCTAATGCTTATGTATATGCATTGTTGAATTTTTAGGTATGTAAATCCGGGCTTAGTGAGGATGAAGGCGGCTTATTTAACACATGCACAGACAGGGCTCTTAATGCATGTAGGGTGAGGAGGCACGGGCTCGGCCAGGATGCATCCAGGGCCGCAGTGACATAAATCACTTTGTCACCAGACTAGATTGAGCCGGCGACAAGCAAAGTGAACACAAGCACATCAACTTCTTCAAAGCAAATAATCCTTGTGAAGCTTGCAATGAGTTTCTTATTTATTATAATCAATGCAACCCTTATCAGCCTCGTTATCCAAGCACATCGTGATTATTGGCAGTAAAACACAGATTATGATTCAGGCCAACTGAGTGTGTGTGGGGGGGTGGGTATTCACTTGGGAGAAACCAGGTTATCCAGGGATGGGTCACTAAAGTCACTAAAAACTCCAGCTTTGGCCCAGGGCTGCCTGTGCTCAAATCTCAGCTTGGTAGCTACTAGCTGTGCAAACTTGAACAAGTTTTTTTATCTCTCTCCACGTCAGTTTCATCTCCCGTGGCAGGAAGATGACAGGTGGAAGACTGACTATAAAGTGGACAATGGTCAAACTATATAGGACAGTGGAACTCGGAGCCACCTCCACTGCTAAGACCATCCCAGGGAGTCAAGCTACAGTTTCTGCAATTGGTCCAGAAGACTCAAGACTTGGTCAGTAACAGGCAACTTTCCTATTTTTTGCCCCCAGTGCCTACTCAGAGCCAACCACAGATGACCAAATATGCCCCTCCCCCGAATGCCAAATGTGTGACTTCTAGTTACCCTACCCCAGCTGCCCTGGGCCCAAAGCCTCCTATGTGGGCATACTGGAAGCCTTCCCCTTTTTCTCTATAAATCTTTCCCACTCGTCTGTCTGCCTTTAAGTCTCTACCAAACACAAACCTTGGTGGCTGACCCCCATGTTTTAGCGAGATCTGGATAAAGAGCCTAGATTTGTTCTCATGTGGGAGGTCTTCATGGACTTCCCTATAGTAACAGGACATACTTGGCAGTGACGTTGTGAAGATTTGATTGGTTAATAAACAAGGGATTAGTACTCGACTCAGCACTTTGTAGTGTTGAGTATTTGTATCTGTCAGATCCCCTAAGCCCTAGACCTTTTAACAAGAGTCATTAAGAAGTGAAGGCTCCTCTCTCTGTTTTCCTTTCTGCCCTGTACTCTCTTGAGGCAATGAACAAAGAGCTGAGTTTCTGCAGGATAGGGGAAAAAAGGAAAATAGAAAATAAAACAACCACCAAAAGTTATCACCCAGAATATTATTTTAGACACATCTATGAAAATAGCCTAAAGCCATTTCTACCCTCTGTGCAAATATCATCACCCACAAAACCCCAACCTAATAGGAAAGTTACTCACAGGACCTGATTTTTTATATGTGGGGAAAGGGAAACACTTCTGCTGGGCACATATGGAAAGACTCAACTGCTCTTTTGGGGGACCCTTCGGCCTCTGTCATTTGATTTTCCTCGGGAATCAGCCAGGCCTGGTATACTGCTCTGCATGAGTAAAAATAGATTTCCCCAAGTGGATGGCTTGGTTCAAGAGATGATAAATTGTGTTGCTCCCGACTGTACAAGTCAGAAATGGAAATAGATGAAGCAAAGCCAGAGCAATGTCATGGCCAAGGCATCGGGTATCTTGGGGAGTCTGTCTGAGCTCATGTGGGGTCGGTGTGGGAATGCCCCCAGTTCTCCACACAGAGACAGGGGCTGGGGTTCGCATCTCTACTGTATGTAGCAGATATTAGACATTTCTTTCTAATAACACCATAGTCTCTCAAGCTTGCATCGTGTATCAATTTGCATGTTCTTTAGATATATTCACAGTCTTGTTATTTTAAATGAAAAATACAGATCAGTTGAGCTGGTTCCAGGGAAGTTCTGAGAAGTCAAGGAAAAGATGGCTTCCTCTTCCTCAGAGAACAACAATTTAACCGTTTATTAGAAAGTTTTGGACAATGCAGATGCCAGGTCAATTTTTGATTAGCAAAATGCTATGTAAATGTCCACTCTTCTCCCAACCCATTGCTGGGACTCCCTGGCCAAAGCCTAAATGGAGTGACCACCTGAAGACAGGACAACCAAACGCTTGACAATCTTTGTGTCTATTTGCTATCAGAGCTGTTGCTGTTATTTGTTGAGGTCTGCCAATGTGCGTTTCTGTGGGCAACACTGTACAAATAGCTGTATTGGAATACCCTCCCTACTCACATGACCTGGCCCCCAATGACTTTTTTTACCCAAAGGTAAAGGAAATATTGAAAGGAAGACATTTGATGACATTCAGGACATCAAGGGTAACACCACAACAGCTCTGAAGATCGTTTCAGAAAAATAGTTCCAAAATTGCTTTGATGGGTGAACAAGATACTGGCGTCAGTGCAGAGCATCCCAAGGGGAGTACTTCAAAGGTGACCATAGTGATATTCAGTAATGAGGTGTGAAGCCCTTTTTCTAGGATGAGTTCATGAACCTAATTGTTGGAATCATATATAATAGTTCAAACAGGATAAAAATCTGTTTCTTGTTTGCGTAAATTCCAAAGCCAGTGCCACTTGTAAGTGAGTTGCTCTCCTCCAAGGAGATTTAAGACTGATCAAGGGGCCAGCCTGCTCCCATCATCCGTGCCTCCATCTCTAACATTTGGTTTCTGAGGTTGCAATGTTGCTGAGTATGGAGCTGGTGGGAGAAGACACAACAGGCAGGATTACATGTGGGCAATTCCTACAAGTCGGGCTAGAAGGGCAGGAACACCCATCTGTTCACCTGCCCCTGGGCAGGAACCAGTCACATGATCACAGTTAACTGCACAGAGGCTGGAAATAAAATACAACTCAGGAAGAAGAGGAAATTGGTTTGGGAAACAGTCTCTGCTACAATCTCTAAGAATTCATGTGAAACAGCTTCCAGTATAATCAGGGGAGGTTTGTAAACCTCTAGAGAGACCAAAGAGTGTACACTAACACCCACTGCCTGTTTTCCCCCCAAAGTAAAGCAATTTGATCCAATAAAAAAAGACTTAATTCATTCATAATTTTAAAAATAAAATGCTTTATATATTGGAATATATGAATGCCAAGAATGTATGTCAATATGTAGATATAAAGCAGCCACTGTTTTCCCCAAAATGAAAGAGAATTGCAAAGACAAAACAAAGCAAAAACAGGATGTGATAGTTTATATACAAGTATATTTCAGAAAGTACTTTTTGCTCTTACTTTTACTTCATATGCATGGAAATCAACAGGTTTTAAGTTAGACAATCTCCACATGAAATCATTTGTCTCATCAAAGACTCAAAAAGTTGTCAAGAAAGCAAAAACCTTGACAATTCACTCACCACTGGTGGAGAATCACAGTGCTTATACTAATATTTGCATGCCCAGGCTAATAACCCATAATTGTAAGACACTAGTAAATATACCAGACATCTCATCACCTGCAATAACTCTTTAATCAAACAACAACCCTACGAGGCAGGTACTATCATCTATTTCTGTTTTACAGAGGAGGAAAGTTATGTACATTGATCAAGATGTGATTTTTATTCACCATCAGAGGAGGCTCATCCTAAAATGCCCTCAGGCAATAGTGAGGTACTGGCCAACGCAAACACAGTGAGAGGCAGAGCAGGACCGTGGTTCACACTTAGTCTCTTAGCATATTGCATGGCATTTCCAAGTGAGCAGGGGAGAGAAACAAGATGCACTTGCTTATAGTACAGTTTGTGAATTTGTATCCAGGGTAGACACAGCACCGCTTCCTCACTTCCTCCCATCGGTACATCTAGCACGAAGGATGGAGAGGAAGAAGGAAGGGAGATGCACAGGTTTGGTTCAAGGGGCAGAGACTCTGCAGATTGAAGGACAGCTGTGCTAACACTCCCTCGAGGGCCTAAGGGGTGATTTCCTCAGAGTGTTTTGGAGTCTCGTGGGGTCGACCGCTGCTCTTCACATTTACCAGAGATGCTGCCTGCAAGCTGGCAGAGCCTCTTGTTGAGTTTTGGAAGTCCAATTCAGCCTCTGTCCAACGGCTATGATAACTCTCCACTTCCAGTGAGAGTCACAGGTGAAGTGGCCAGGGCTCACGCCTCTGCACAGAATAATTGAAAACCAAGGACTGGGGATCCAGATAAATCTATTTGTGTTCAAATCCACTTTCTGCCATTTATCAATGAAGTAAATTTAGGCTGACTACCTAGCATTTTAGCATTAATTTCATTCTTTATAAAATTGGGATGATACTAGCTCCTTCCTAACAAATGGGGTATGTGTGTGTGTGTGTGTGTGTGTGTGCGCGTGTGTGTGTGAATTAAATGTAAGTATGAGAATAAAGTACATACCTTGTCCATGAAGCCCAGTCAGACCTCAGGAAGCACTTACCTCCTAATTATTAATGATGTTTCTGCTCTATCACCAAAACTTTCCTCCTCTTATGTATCTCAGTTTCCTCATTTGTTAAAAAGCAGTCACAATGGCTATTATTTTAAAAGTCAGGTGAGGATGAGGAGAAAGGTAATCACTTAACACACTGTTGTTGGGAATGTCAACTAGTGCAACAGTATGGAGATTTCTGAAAGAACTAAAATTAGGAATACCATTTGACCTAGTAATCCCACTACTAGGAATCTGCTCAAGGAAAAATAGATCGTTATCAAAAAGACATCTGTACTTATGTGTTAATCACAGCACTATTCACAATAGCAAAGTCACGGAATCAACCTAAGTGTCCAGCAATGGTTTATTGCATAAAGAAAATGTGGTATGTATACACCATGGAATACTATGCAGCCATAAAAAGGATGAAATCTTGTCCTTTTAGCAACATGGATGGAGCTGGAGGCCATTATCTTTAGTGAACTAATTCAGAAACAGAAAACAAAATACAGCGTGTTCTCACTTTTGAGTGGAATCGAAACACTGAGTACACACGAGCATACAGAGGGAAATAATAAACACTGGGGGGACTCCAAAACCAGGGAGGCTGACAGGAGGGTGAAGGTTGAGAAACCTCCTATTGATACAATGCTCACTGTTTGGATGACAGATTCACTGGAAGCCCAAACCTCTCCACTATGCAATATGTCCATGCAACAAACCTTCACATGTTCTCCTTGAATCCATAAATAATAAAATGATAGTATTGAATGAATATTGCATTTTCCTGTTCTAGTAAATATTGTCTACCAGTCAGACTTCAGTTATTGACAAACAGTAACTATTGCCTAGAGTGATAATCGCCTATAATAGAGCAATAAACAATTGTTTTCTCTCTCTTTGCTAAACACACAGAGATGAATAAGCAATAAAGAACGTCAAAGTCTCATAAATTTCCATGGGGTTTATTCTGACATTCTATCAAAGTTGCAACCTGACACACCTGTGCTTGTTTTTCATAACACATCACTTTGACATGCTATGAATGTAACTACTTAAATTGCTAGTTGCACGGCTTCTCTTCTCTTCCAAGCATCTATTAGGGGGCCAGAGGGTCCATTATGTAAGTTGCAAGGCTCAAGGTAAATGGAATGTATGACCCCTTCTACAGAAGGCAGGAGGAAGAGTGAAGTTAATGATACTACAACATAAACTATAACTATGTGAGAAAGGTATTAACTATAAAAATGTGATGTCATATGGATGAATGGATTTTTAAAAAGTGATAGAATCGCACACACATACTGCCATACTATTTCACCTTAAAGAAGGAAATTCTGTAATCTGTGACATTTGTGGACCTGGAGAACATTATGCTAAAATAAAATAAGCCAGTCACAGAAAAACAAACACTGCATGATTTTCCACGTGAAGTTTAAAATAGTTGTTCTCGTAGAAAGGTTGTTACCAAAGGCTGAGGTCAGGAGAGGAATGAGAGGAAGGGGGATATTGATTCAAGGACCCCAGATTTCATTGGACTAAAGGAACAGGCTTAGTCATCTATCACACTGCCTGGTGACCACAGACAATAATAATGAATTCTGCCGGACTCAGTGGCTCAGCCTGTAATCCCGTGCTTTGGGAGGCTGAGGTGAGTGGATTGCCTGAGCCCGCGGGTTCGAGACCCGCCCGGGCAACTTGGTGAGACCTCATCTCTACAATAAATCAAAAAATCAACCGGGCGTGGTAGCACGCGCCTGTAGTTCCAGCTACTTGGAAGGCTGAGGCAGAAGGACTGCCGGAACCCAGCAGGTCGAGGCTGCGGTGGCCGGGAGCGGCCACGGCACTCCAGTCTGGGTGACAGAGTGAGACTCCAACTCAAAAAATAATAATAATAATAATAATAATAATGAATTGCATATTTCAAAATTGTTGAAAAATAGATTATTAACAATCTCACCACAAAAAAAATGATAAGTTGATAAGGTGACACATGTGTTAATTAGCTTGCTTTAATCTTTCTCCAATGTCAACGTGGATCAAAACATCACATGGTACCCCATAAATATATACAATTATCATGTTTCAATTAAATAAATAAATAAATATGATATCATAATTTTATACAATACAAAAAATTAATACTATATAATGCTATATCTTGACTGATCATAATTTTTTTCTGGCTCAATTTTCTGCAAATTCATTTACTGGGTAATCAAAATGTATACTTTTAGCAATTTAATTTTCAATCGATATAATTGAAAGAGACATCAGTTGCTCTTGGCAAATGCAAATGATCTTTGATAATTTTTAATTGTGAGAAAGAGCTTTCTGCTGATGCAGCTGTTACTGGAGCAATTAAGAATATTTTATGGGCTGCAACAAATTTGGGATACATTTCTGAAAAATTATTATGAGATATATGTTTTAGTACATCATGAGCTGATGATTCTTGCAGAATTATTTTTCAAAAAATATTTAACTCTTTATATACATCGATGTGTGTAAGTCTGGATTTAATTTCTAACATGAATTTTCACCACGGCATTTTAATATTTCCTCAGACATCTCCCATACCTTGCAGGGGTCTTAGAGAAATGGACACTGGCTTCATGATTTGTTTATAACTCAAAACAGATTCTGTGGCTCCATCTCCAGCTAAGAGAAAACCTTAAATTGTCTCCATATTAATAACTGATACATCTGAAGCATTGTATATATAGCGTTATTTTCCATTGATCTTTACATTTAATTTCTTTTCTTTTCTTTTTTTTTTTTGAGTCAGAGTCTCACTCTGTCACCCAGGAGTGCAATGACACACTCAAGGCCTAGGTGACAGTCTTCCAGGTAGCTGGAACTACAGGTGTGCACCAACATGCCTGGCTAATTTTTTGATTTATTGTAGAGACGAAGTCTCACCATGTTGCCCAGGCTGGTCTCAAACCCATGGGCTCAGGCAGTCCTCTTGCCTCTGCCTCCCAAAGTGCTGAGATGACAGGCATGAGCCACTGTGCCCAGCTTACATTTAATTTCTACTTTTAAGCCTGTGGATATTTGCTTTGCAATGTTGCAGCAGTTTTCAAAATCAGAGACTCTGACGCAAAAGAATCCTCTGCCCTCATGGTAGCCTTTACTAAAATGTCCACATGTCTGCTATTATTTGGCAATGGTTTGCTGACAAGTTTCAACCTGTGCGTAGATGTCACAGAAATGGACTCTGGGGGCTGACAGGCCAGTGCCATCCACGGCTTGTCCGTATGCCACCCAGTTCGAAGCCCCTCCTTTCTCCTGGGCAGCCATTGCCATCTCAACAGTTCATCTTTCCACCACTGACCCACTGTGGCAGCCACAAGTCTGGGCACAGGTCCTGGGTTCACCAGCCTCCGGGGTTCTTAAGAGTCCTGGCATGCGTGGGAGGGTGAGGTGGTCTGGCCCACTGCCCGGCACCCCTGCTGCCCACTGCTGTCATCCACATCTCAAGGTTGGTTTTTTTGGCCCATCTTTCTCCCAGTATTTGTTCAACTCATTTCAGAAACCCAAAGGGTCACCCTCCCCCCTTCCCCCTTCTCCCCACTGGCTATTGGTGATCTCTGTGCTTCCAGAACTGGTTCGGGAAGAAAAATGCAACTCAAAATATTTCACAAAACCTCGTCTCAGGTAAAGACGAGGAGGCTTAGAAAGCTGTCTTTCCTTTTACAGTTTCTCAGTGTGGTGACAACTGTAAAAGGACCTATAAATGGATGGAATAAAGGTTGAATTAAGCACCTCGTCTCCAGCCCATTAAATCAATGTGGCATCATTATTGCCTATAAAGGTCTCTGATGGCATCCCATTGTTGTGTGGCACAGGGTGAAGAGGATTTTATGTTCGGTGATAGAAAAGACTGTTTTCACAACATAGGGATCACAACCTTTCGTTCACAAATAATACTGCTGATTAAAGACAACCCACCACAACTTCTTTCGTGAACCCAGTCACAATGAAGCTCCTTTTGGAAAATACAAAGCCCCGTTTGCTGTGATTGTTAGGAAAAAATAGTTCATGCTCTTTGCTCTGGAGGTCATCATTCCAAGGGACCGAATTTTATTTGTTTGCCATGCAAACTCTTCAGATAGAGAATTATATCCATGCAGCATGGCACTGTCTCCCTGCCTCTGGATGTGAAACTGAGATATCTAAACCATTTCATCACACTATGTGATACGTTACACAGTCTCTTCCATCCAGGTACCAAAGCAGGGGTTCTAGGACATTGCAAAATGCCTTCCAATCTTGATTTAAATTGATGGCATTTTCCACTCCAGGCAACATTTGAAAAGAGGTACAGTCCACCCTGCAGCCCTTGGGACCTCAACACTTCCATGGGCATTTTTTTTCTACATTTGCGTCTTTTTCCATTTATTTCATTAAAAACTACACTTGGAGCCAGGCACCATGCTGGTGGACTTAAACACTAAAATTGAATATGGACCCCTGTCCTCATGGAGCCCACAGTCCATCTGGGGAAATGATCAGGTAAAACTTTGATAAAAAGGCAAAATCAGTGATGGAGGTATGCTTCTAAAACATCATCCATCATGAGCAAGTAGTCTTCATCCCCAATATGAAGGGCTGGTAAAGGCATGAAGAGTACAATAAAAGCTACACGTGGATTAGTAATCAAAAGACATCAACAAAGATTTATTGAAGCAACTATATTAGGTAGCTCTTGCTCTGAAAAAAAAATTACTAAAAAACTTAGCAACTCAAAACAACACACAGGCTGGGCTCAGTGGCTCAGCCTGTAATCCCAGCACTTTGGTAGGCCGAGGCGAATGGATTGCCTGAACCCGCTGGCTCAAGACCAACCTGGGCAACTTGGAGAGACCTTGTCTCTACAATAAATAAGTAAATAAAAATTAGCCAGATGTGGTAGTGCATACCTTTAGTTCTGGCTACTTGGAAGGCCGAGGCAGAAGGATTGCCTGAACCCAGCAAGGCGATGGTGGGGTGGCCATGAGCATGCCACAGCACTCCAGCCTGGGCCACAGAATGAGACTCCAACTCAAAACAACAACAATAAAAAAAAAAAAACCCACAAATTCCGACAGTCATAAATCTGGAGACAGCAGAACTGGGTGAGCTGGCAGATCATCTCTTGAGGTACGGGATGCTGTGACTGGGCTGCATCATATGAAGGTTTGTCTGGGGCTGGAGGGTCTACTTCCAAGTTTACTTGCATGTTTGTTTCCTGGAGGCCTTGGTCCCTCCCCAGGTGAGCTTATCTCTAAGGCTGCTCAGGGGTCATGGAGGCCAGTTCCCCTCAGAGTGAGTGATGGGAGAAAGAGGGAGAAATAACAAGGCAGACATATCAAGCAACCAATTCTCAGAAGCAACAGCCCAGAGCTGCTGCTGCATGACGCTGGTCACACAGACCAACCCCGATACAACATGGCAGTGACACCAAGAGGCAGGGACCCCTGGGGGCCATCTTAGAGACCTGTTACCAAAGTGAGCTTCTTGGAAAAACCTGTTCAAGCACATTCCAGATGACTGAGATGGTGATGGAAGGTTTTAAACATCTCCTCCAAAGGGAAGGTGAGGTTTGAAAGGTCTAGAAGCTGTCTTTAAAACTGGTTACTCTGGCAGGGCGTGGTGACTCAGCCTGTAATCCCAGCACTTTCTCTACAATAAATCACAAAAACTAGCCAAGCATGGTGGTGTGCATCTGTAGTTCCAACTACTTGGAAGGCTGAGGTGGAAGGATCTCTTAAGCCCAGCAAGTCGAGGCTGTGGTGGCCGTGAGCGTGCCACTGCACTCCAGCCTAGACAACAAGAGTGAGACTTCAACTACAAAAGAAAATCAGTTACTCTGCTGAATATCTGCTTTTTGTCCCTGAAGATTGCTTACATTTTTCTCCATCTGCTCTGTACCTGGCGAAGGTGACCAAGATGGATACCACTAAGACACTAGTGCTTTCTGGCACCAAGAACTGGAGCTTTCTGGTACCCAGTTAGGTTGGGCCAATGAAGAAGGCCAGAGAGGAGACTGACGAGGAGAAAGAAGAGATGGATTCCTGTTTCTACCCCTTCAGGGTCACTCCAGGCTGGTTCATACCAGTCACCAATTCACAGTCTTCTCAAGCAGCCCCTACCCCCAGGGAGGGTCTCTGTTTTGGTTCTGGCAACTCCCTAATCTCGCCCCCTCATCCCAGAGGTGGAGAAAGCCATTCATCCACTCACCTCAGAAGCCACACTGTCAGTCTTGTACTGTCTCCACACATCTCTTATAGCTTTCAAGGAGCTCTCACTTATAGACCGTACAGTTCACCCATTGAAATGTACACTTCGGTGCTTGGGTCATATTTACAGACTTGTGTACACATCGCCACAGTCGATTTTAAGACATGTTCATTATCCCAAGAAGAAATCTCATGCTTCCTTGTTGCCACCCTCCAATCCATCTCCCTGGGCAACCACAAATCTACTTCCTATCTTGTTAGTTCTGCCTTTTCTGAGCATTTAGTGGAATGGAATCATACAATATTGCCCACACATTTTAAAAATGCTTTTTTATTAAATTTTCCTAAAACCAGTCAGTTTGCTGTGCCACCTCTTTTCCTCTGTGGTCTTAATTAATATAGTTATACATAGATATAAATGTAAATCGTTGTTATATCTGTAGTTTAACAGTAAAACATAAAGTAATGTAATCCACAGTCATCTGAATCGTAAACCCTCTGCTGATAACCTAAATAACAACTATTAGATCTGAGAAATGGAGGAAGGGCCTGGAACATTCCACGAGCTCTCCCAGCCCTCTGTAGAGGACACGAATAGATGTTTTTTTTCCTGGTGGTTAATCATGTGCACTGGGTTAAAAACTGATTTTAGGGGTACAGCTAGAAGAAAGAAAATAAACAAAAATCAGAAATGTTACTTCCCAAGGGACTAGGTTCAGGAGGAATGGAGTAATTACAAAACACAGTCTATCCATTGAAAGGCTGGAGAATAAAAGGGGGACTGGAAATAAAAATAATACACAAGCAAAGAGACAGAGCATCCAAAAACCATCATGGAAATAAACAAAAAGACAACCCCTGGAAGTTCACATTTAGAGACCCCTTAAGCATGTAGGAAAATACTGATGCTGGAATGTTAAATAAATAAATACCTTATAAAGTTTGGGCCCAGGTGTGTCTAAAGAGTTAATTAATGAATTAATTTAAGACCTGTGCACAGCCAGTATATGCATTACAAGCTCATTCTGCGCAGTGGACATTTCAGGCTTGAAGCCTGAAATACTTAACCTCCCTGAGTCTCATCTGTAAGTAACAGTAAGAGCAGGACCTACTTCATGGTTTGATATTGAGGACCCAAAATGGGGATTTGTAAAAAGCACTTACGCTCAAAAATCTATGAAAACTACTTGCCCCAGCATTTGGCTCATGGTAAAAGTTTCCATAGGACCATAGCCTCATTCTTTTTTTTTTTTTTTTTTTTTGGATTTTTTTGTAGAGACAAGGTCTTGCTGTGTTGCCCAGGCGGGTCTTGAACTCCTGGGCTCAAACAATCCTCCGGCCTCGGCCTCCCAAAGTTCTGGGATTACAGACATGAGCTACCCTGCCCGGCCTCATAGCCTCACTCTTAAGTCATGTGTGTGTGTGTGTGTGTGTGTGTGTGTGTGTGTACTCTATGGTTTTGAAAATTTATATATAATTTATATTATATACTTTACTACAAATATTTTAAACATTTTTCCAAAAGTTTGTATGATGAGTATGTATATACCTCCCTTTATAGTTGAACAATAGAACAAATAAAACTTGAGTTTTCCACCTTAAAATTTCCTCTAATTGCATCACTGAGAGATAGCAGCTGTTAATATGCTGTCATATCCCTATTTACTTCCACTTGTTCTTCCAAAGATGTGAGTGGGTGAGCACTTAATATAATTTAATAGTGTGGATTTTAATAGCATATCAGAAACATTTCTCCATTATGTTCTTCAACAACATGGGTTTAATACGTATGCAATGTTTCACTCTATGATCATTTCATAATTTACTTAGCCATTTTCGATGGTGGGTAATTCTTGGCCTATTTCCAATATTTTAAAAATATAATTAGTCTGCAACAAATATCTTCGTTCATGCGTCTTTCACTGCACCTTCAATTATTTTCTTAGGAAGAATTCTAAGGAGAGAATTTGTTAGCATATTCATTGCCTTCCTTTAATTAATAACTGGAAGAAATGGTTATTGCAGACATACTCTCTTTGTGTGACTGTTTCATCTCTGTTGGGCTTTATTGAGTATTTCCCCCTCCCTTGGCTGCATTTTCATTTTTACTTTGCCATTTTTTGTTTCACTTTCATCTAACAACAAACCCGAGTTTCCCCTTCCAAAGCAAAGCTCTGCTTGACTCAGGGCAGAATCAAAGTCCTGGTTCAGCTCTCTCACCTTACATGTCCAAAGAGCTATTGCCCATAGAATTTTTTGAAGGGATAAGAGGTCCAGGTCTTCATCAGAAGAATCTTACAAGACAAAAACTATTTACAGTTTCCATTTTAGATGGAGAAGCTGAACCTTAAGAATGCTTCATGGCATTATGATAAATGTTCAGGGCCGGGGCGGGAGGCAGACGCGTAACATCAGTAAGGGTACCTGATCCCAAGCCAGGCAAAGTGGGGACAAAGGGAGACCCAAATTTACCTGTATGATGACAACTTATTACATAATCCTGAATTATACCTCACTTCTTTAAAATAATTTTTTTTAAATAGGCTGAAAAGAATAAATAAATATATAATAAGAAAGCTTTATGACTTGAACAAAGTTGCAGCCCTCGCAGGGTGGAGCAGAGATCTGACTCTGCCCGTCTATCTTCAGTGCCCTTGATGACTTCATAGCACTACCAGCCTGCATCATGGACACCTCCAGCTCCCCATAATAATCTTTAGCCAACCTTCTCTCATCTGGGTTCCCACTCTCCTCCTAGCCACCCAAGGTGGGGAGCCCCCTGGTGATTTTTTATCCTTCTTCCATCCCCACCTGCACATTGGGAAAATCCTCTCTCCTAAATCTCACTCACTCTGATCCATAGGGTTGGGGAAAGACAAAATAAACTAGCTAGGAAAATACTCTTTAGTCAATAGATGATCAGTGTTATGAGTCAGCTAGGCCAGGCTACAGTCCTCAGTCGGTCAAACACTCAGTTGACTGTAAGTACAGGAGATTATGTTAGATAATCTGGTGGACCTGAGCCAATCAAGGAAGTGACCTCAAGAGAGGCATAGCTCCTGCTGCTTCTATTTCCCTGGTGGAACGTTGATAGATATTACATAATGAGCTTTTCATGGTTATCTTTTTGTTTTTTCATGATGAATATCAGATATAGTTTCAATCCACAGACTTGAGTGAGACACACACATATTAATACGTGTGTGTATGTGTGTGTGTGTTTCTTATTTCTAGTCCAATTCAGTTTAATGGCAGAAGATATAACCTCATCAACTCTGGATAGCCTCAAATAGTTCAGACAGATCTCATTAATGCCTTCTCTCTCTCCAGACTTCATTCTTTCAGGGAGTTGAAGGAACACTGTGCTGGGAGCACTTTTCTAGCTCGCAGTCCCTCCCCTCACGGTTCTGAAACCCACAGAGATGCAATGTCCTGTCTGATCATTGGTCGTCCTGTCCTTACTTGAGATGTTCATTTTCCCTTCTAGTCCCCACCCAGCCCCAATCACAGACCAGTCCCTGGTCTCCATTCCAAGACCCATCCTTGTAGACTGGCTCTCAGTAGAATGCCTCAGACACTCTCAGGCACAAAAGACTACTTGGTTCCCCCTTTATGTGAGTGAGGAAGACAGAGGGTGTGTCCTGCAAGTACGAGTTTAAGACTTCCACTTTTCCATCTCTAATATTTAATGTCAAGATGACATAAGGCACCCTCTACTGGTGTGTACAAGAAAGCAGGAAGAGAGGCCCAGTTTCCTTCTAATCTTCTCTCTCTACTACTATCTGGCAGATCTATCACACACACCCCCCCCCCCCCGCCACCCGACCTGATGACAAACTTAGTGGGTGGGCAAAGGACATCTTCTTTTTCTTCTTTCTGAGACTACTCCCTCTACCTCCCCCAAGCAAATAGAATCTTCATCAGTTCCAAGTGTTCTCGGAAAAACTCCTTCTTTTTACTTATTGTTTAGATCAGAAGCTAAAATCCAAAGTTTCAAGAGGCACAAGTTCTTATCCCTCAAAAAGCTTTTTCTCTCAAGAGCATTGGCTCTGTCTTAAGTTTCAACCTCTCCCTTTGAAACTCAAAAGCTGAGCTGGACATTGACCTGTTTGCTTTTTATTTGAATTATTGCTATACTTCTCACTCTGGTGCAGTAAGCCAGAGTGCTCCTTCTGGTTGGCACGGAGTTGGGCAACAGGTTGCGAGATAAGATATAAGAAGAAATAGTTTGTTTATTATTTCAAAGGAGCTTTTGTGTCTGTGTACAGATCATAAGCTCATCCATAACAAGACGCTTCCTAACTCTCGCTTCTCATTCCTCCCTCATCCCAGGACCAAGAACAAAAATGATTCTGCATGTGCAGGGTTTGCCTGATTTCATGGTGACTTCCCCGGGGCAGAGGAAACAGTGATGGAAAGATGAAGAGTCAACCTCAGAGGGGAAGCATATCTCGCTTCCAGGGAACGGACCAGACATAATTAAATAAGCCTTTTCTTTCCCTAGCGTGTCTAATATTCATTTATATATTTACTTGGAGCAAATGAATTTAAATGAATTTTCAGTCAGAGTTAAATCAGCTCATTAAAACACACTAAGAAATTAGAAATGTCAATTCAGTGCCTGGTGTAATTCGTTCATCTCCAAGTCTACAACTTGAATCAGGCAAAGGTGGTCACTCCATGGGAACAGTGGTCTTTGTTCTTGGAACCCACAGCCCTTTACAGTTTGCATGGAGTTCTCCCATCTAACATGGGAATGACCTGTGTGGTGAACAGAAATGACTACCCCCATCATCCAGGTGAAGACAGAATGCTCAGAGAAATTTAGTGTGTTGCCTAAGGATACTCAACCCGCAAAGGGCTGTATGGAGATGGGGTGGATCTTCAACCCAAATCCACAAGCACAAAGCCTGCCCTCTCCCCACTTAACCCAAGCTCTGCCCTTCTTTATCCACTCTGACGTCTCCAATGATGACCCTCAGGTGCCCTTGTCACTGGCTTTCAAGTTGATTATTTCCTCATTGCTTTATCCACAAGGTTCTAGTTTTCCTGTGTGTGTGTTTTTAAACCTTGCTCACTCTAATTTTCTTCTATACTAACAATTTCATGACTGGCATTTAAATTTTTAATCAATCTGATTTGTGCTTGGCAAAATGAATAAGGTCAGAAATCAGCCTTAGTTCTCAATCTACTTTCCCTTCCAATTGACTTTTAAAGGAAGGAACCTCCGAAATGTAGAAGCTGTTTAAATTTAAAAGTAAACATTTGTGTTCTTGTGCCTCCCCACCCCCCCACCCCCCCGTTACTGTCCTTGGATCTAGTGATTGTTGTTGGTATTGAAGAGAACACAATCATTTTCATTGAGCCCTCTGACAAACAGGAGACACATGCAAAGGACTGCACGTCCCTGAAAACGCCTCCGCCAGACCTAGATAAGAAATAGGCTCTATTAAAACCTTCTAACACCCAGAAATGTATCTGTTCCCTTAGTCTCTAAATGACAACTGTTTTCTTTCATGTCTTTGTATAAATTTTGTATATAATGCTTAATCAGGTCTTGTAATCTAGAACTCCCGGAATAAACAAAAACTGTAAACAACTAAAATGTACACAGCCCAAATTATTCACTTTATTTGTGCTTCTGGCCTTGATATATCATCATCAGTTTACAGCAGCCAGACTTCTGCCTACCACCTGGAGTCATGAGATGCTGGTGCCTGGTAATGTCACGACACAAGACTTATGTGACTTCTGTTATCTACGTCAAAAAATTAAACTCTGGACATTCTTCCCAGCCTGAATTCTCCTTCAATAGTCTTAAATATACTCAACTCCCCAGTCTTCGATGCCACACTTGCCTCTGAGTGTCGGTCCCCTTTCCGTCTGTGAAAGGTAAATAATAAACTTTACTTTCTTTTATTTCCTGCTTGATTATAATCTTGCATTATTCCTGTGACACCAGCCCACCTTGCCTCAGTTTACCCTTTCAGATTTCATTTCTACAAAGTTCCCAAGTTCAGTATATACTTGGGGAGGTTTCATGACAATTTTCTTCTTGCTGGACCCGTCCATATTCGTATCAGTGCAATTTTGCTTAAATAACTCTAACTTTACTTCTTATTTAGGTGACTAATCAGGCTGGCCCCTCAAATTATTGTTGATTGTTGTTGTTTAAAACTTTCTGGGATATTTTCATATTTTATTACAAAAATCTTACTCTACATATAAGTACAAAATTTGAAACTAGGCAAATTAATAATCCCATTCATGGAAAGACATGATGGTTTTCAGAAGAGAAAAACTTGCCACAGTTAAAATAAGTAACTGTTTACATTTTTCAGCACATGTTATGGTACCAAAGCATGTTAGTGCCTGACTTATTTGTCCTTTAACAGTGGTGGGTACTATAATACTGCACATTGTAGATAAGCACAGTGGATTTTCTCACTTTTATTTTACATCAAATAAACTCTTGAAATGCTTTGTTAAAACACAGTAAGTGTCCAACTAGAATGCTACTGGAGTTGCTACAAACCATATAGATAAATGTGAGAAGAAAGGAATCCTTCCTGATGTTGAATCATAGCATAAGAAGTTACGGTCTCAACAGGAAGTCCTTCTTTAGGACTCTTTAGCAGAGTGCAGTGACTCACCCCTGTAATCCCAGCACTTTGAGAGACAGAGGCAAGAGAATTGCCTGAGCCCAGGAGTTTGGGACCAGCCTGAGCAACTTGGCGAGACCTCGTCTTTACAATAAATCAAAAAATTAGCTGGGTGTGGTGCCATGCACCTGTAGATCCGGCTATTTGGAAGGCTGAGGTAGAAGGATCACATGAGCCCAGCAGGTGGAGACTACATAGCTATGTGCATGCAACTGCATTCCAGCCTAGGCAACAGAATGAGACTCTGAACTCAAAAAGAAAAAAAGAAAGAAAGAAAGAAGAAAAGAAGGAAAGAAAAGAGAGAAAGAGAAAGAGAAAGACACCTTGATAGAGTTCTATAGTTTTCTTCTTATAATTCGTACTCTCATTTAGTGTATTTTTATATATCTAATATCTACATATTTTATGGTTTTATTGCTGCTGTGAAGGAAACTTCTTCCCATTATACTTTTCTGTAAAACAAAATAAAAGACATAAATGTTGGCTAGGAAGAAGAAGCAACATTATTATTTTTTAGACAATATAATGAGTTGTAAGAAAATCCAAGATAATCTACAAAATATTGTATTTAAAACAATAAAAAATTAAAGTATGTAGATGATACCAAAAAAATATAAAAATTGCTAGCTTCCTATAAAGTAATCGCTTCACCTTAAAAATTATTTTCATGTGGAAGACAGGTTGTATATATGTTTTACATAAATGCCTACTACAAACCATAGATTTTGTTTTGAAACATTTCCCCTTCTAGTTCAGGCATTATTTGCAGCTATAACATTTTAATTGTTCCTGTCAATCTTTTAAAATATCATTTTTTAAAATCACATCATGCCCAGAAAGTCCCAAAGCGCTGCATTTCTTTGACTTAGAGCATTCCAGTCACCATCTTTTTCTTGCGTACAGGTGTTCTGTCCCACAAGCGACTTGTCTCCAACTCAGATGTTGGTGACAACAGGAAGTTGAACAGCACTAAAGGCCACTGTAAGATCCGAATGACTGGTTTTTTAATGACCTAGGCTCTACAAGACCCAGAGGAAGGCTCTCCACCCTCCCCCTACTCCCCATGGATACCCCCCTACCAAACGTGTCCCCACCAGTCTCCCCCGACTCAGGAGCTCCAGCTCTGTGCCTTACCCCATCAGGCTGGAACTTCCCTTCTCCTCATACCCCGCCATCTCTGAACAAACACCACAGGTGCCACCAGGGCCTGTTTCATGGCCATACGGTCCTTGCAGTCACAAAGTTCCCTCCCTGAGAAGGGACTGAAGACTTTACTGTCAGCATCATGAAATCCTCCCTAGATGTTGAACGGGGGATCCCACATCTTCCTTTTGTGCTACACGTTGCAAATTCTGTCACTGGATCCTGTCTCGCCGTCGCCTCTGCTGACATCCAGCTCCCAGTCACCACCATCTCTGTCTCTTAAGTGATGTGTCAGCCCTTTGAGTGCTCTCTGCAGATGCCCAGACTCTAGCCGACTTCTCATCTCAACCAGTGGCCATAAGGAGCCTCTAAATACGTGTCAGATGCTGCTGATCCTTGGCTGGCCCTCCCCTGGGTCAAGCTCATTAGGTCAAGGCTGAGCTGCAGTCATTTAATCTCCTAGGTTCACCTCTGGGCCCACGGTTTCCCCTCTGTCTACGTCACCACCCGACCCCCTCCTCACTACTCAGTCACAGCACAATAGCCTCCTTGCTGTTCCTCAAACACAGGGATCATCCTTCTGTCCAGGGCCTCACATTATCACGTGATTCATGGTACATACCTGTATATATTTCTCTTTATAAATGTTAGAAATATTAGATCTATTTTAGATGCATATACACAAATATGTCAATAATAATTATGTGTAAGTATGCATTCATTTCAAGTGTGTGTGTGTGTGTGTGTGTGAGAGAGAGAGAGAGAGAGATAGAGAGAGCGCTTGTATTTTCCCCCAAGCCCTAGGAGTCATTTGCTCCAGAAACCAGTTAGAGTTGTGTTGTCATTTTGGAGAAGTTGAAAAGCACGCTAGTTCAAGGAGATATTCATTTTCCCTATTCTAATGGGAAGGTCCATCAATATGTGAATCATAGGGTGAAGGGGACATTTATTTTCCCAGCATTTCAGAGACTGTAGCTCCTCCTTTGGGAGGGAAGAAAGAGAGTTGTTTGCTGTGAAGGACGCAGTGAGAGCCCCAAGAGCCCATGAGAACAAGGAGTCAAGTGGTGTATTCAAGCGTTGTGGACTTTGTACCTTCTTCAGACTTTAGAAATAACAGGGGTCTTCTTCTGTGACCCTAAACTTCTCAGCTTAGCCTTTAAGTGCAAAGACTAGCCAATGAGCGGATTGCAATGAAAAATGTCCCATGACAAGCTGAACACCTCAGGGCTCGGTTTTCCCACCTGGTGGGGGCGGCCTGACCATTAAACCTCTGTCCTGGAGGCCAGCCCTGAACCTGAATAAACTGACCACAAGATGCAAGATGTTGTTAATAGGGGAAATGGGGGAAGGGTAAGGTATATGGGAACTCTGTTATCTGCTCAATTTTTCTGTAAACCTAAAACTTCTTTAAAAGTTTGAGCCGAGTGCGGTGACTCACACCTGTAATCTCAGCACTCCAAGGCAGGAGGATAACTTGAGCTTAGGAGTTTGAGACCAGCCTGGGAAACATAGCAAAACCTCGTTTCTAAAAAAAAAAAAAAGAATTAAAGCCAGGCCTGGTGGCATAGGCATGTGGTCCAGCTTCTTGGGAGGCTGAGATGAGAGACTCGCCTGAGCTCAGGGGTTCGAGGCTGCGATGAGCCGTAATGGTTCCCCTGCACTCCAGCCTGGGCAACAGAACAAGACCCCAACTCAAAACAAAAATTAAAGTCTATTGTAGTATATACATAGGTTACTCATCCTTAAGGAGGAATGACATTTCAATCCATGCCTAGGTGGATGAACCCTCAGGATGTTATGCTGAGTAAGGACATTAAGCCAGGCACAAAAGGACAAATGTTTTATGGTTCTGCTTGCACGAGGGACCTAGACTAGTCACATACATAAAGACAAAAAGTAGCGTGGTGACTGTCAGGGGAAGGGGAGGAGGAATGGGGAGGTAGTGTTTAATGGGAACAGAACTTCCCTTTGAAAAGGTGAAAAAGTACTGGGGGTGGATGGTGGTGATGGTTACACCACAGTGCAGGTATACTTAATGTCACTAACCTGTACACTTAAAAACACTTAACGTGGTACCTTACAGGTTAAGTATCTTTTATCACCATTAAGAGAATTAGAATTGAAAGGAAGTACCTATAGAAACCTAGAATAAACTTAGTTGAGCGTAGTCTTTTTGCCTCAGCATAACCATGTTTGCTTAGACTTCACCCCTGGCATGCTTTGAATCTAGCACATCTAGCACAGGTTAGACATAGATAGACACATTTCCAATAGGCAAGTTTTAGGAAGTGTTCAGACATTTCACTGCAGACCAAACTCGCAGCCTACCCCACCCCCTCAGCAAATCTCCATCAGATGCAAGACCAGGACAGCCCAACCGCCCAACCATGCAATCCATGGTTTAACATATAATTGCTAAGAAACTGTCAGGCCCCTTAGCTGGCTGAAGCCATAGAAATGATAACAAGACCATGTTTTTTGCTAAGGAGTTTGTGATCTACAAATGTCTGACAGGTCTCTTACAGAAAAAAATCCCTCCTCTTATCACCTTCCATTTAGCCCACCACCAGGGCAGCTATCATGTGACTAACCCACTCATCTGCCTGTTGTCCATCACCTAATGTCAGTACCTGAGCTTACCTGCCCGCCGCCCAATCACCTTAATGACCTTTCCCCATCAAAGGGGAGGGTTAAAAGCATTCTACCTCGAGCAGCCACTCACCATTGCTAGGCCCTTGCCATGGCCATTGCCTTACTAGACTCTGGAGTGGCCATGTGCTTTTTGGGCTATGGCTGTTGCCATGTTTCCTGGCTTTGGCCCACTCCCCTACCTTGGGGAGGTGAATCCTCTCCTTCTCTCTCTTTCCAATTTACTTTCTAAATAAACTATATTTTCTCATCTGATTTCTGTGCAATTCTTTACATCTTTCATGCAGCATTGGATTGTACCCCAGACACCCCACACCCCCAGTGAGTCTGACCTAACACTCTGGAGGCCTCGCTGGTGGGGGGGTGACCCTAACAAGAATCTTACTAATTTTTGCAGCTGGATCCTACAGAGACCATGACCTTGGGTCCCGGGCCCCAACCCCTCGGCCTGTATTCCTGCTGGCTTTCCCTTTGCCCTCTCTGGTCTAGCTCCACTCACCGCCTTTATCCCAAAGCATCAGATGTCCTGTTGATTCCTCTACTTTCCTCCCCAGCTCCTCCTCCCACTTTGATACCCAAGTGCCAAGCATCTTTCAGGGTCCAGTTCAAACACAGTCCCTGAGGAGGCCTGTTCACCCTTTCCCTCCGTTCCCCAGGCAGTGCCCCAGCACCCCCCATCTGAGCAACCCCTCCTGCAACCCCTCCCCACCTGTGACCATCTGTTTCACCTCTGCCTTCTCTGCAGGCTCCCTGGGGACAGGAAGCAAGCAGAGTCACCCGTTTCTCCAGCTCCAGCTCCCAGACCAGCACCTCCCCCCAGAGGCCTGGCCGCTGTCCGTCCCTGTGGAATGAGTCAAGAAGGAAGCCCCTTCCCCTTCCCAGGGGAGTACCTACCACAGGGCTCAGGCAGCTTCCCAGTTCCCAGGATTCTCCTCACAGAAGTTCATGGCTGCTCTGTCCCTAATGACACCAGCCACCACCAGTTCACACACGCGGAAAGTGGCAGGTGCGGTCACTTCCAGGCTTAGAGTGAGATGGGCTTTGAGAACTTGAAATCTGGCTGTGGTTTTTTTGTTGTTGTATTTTATTTTTGTCTGGTTATTTGTTTGTTTGCTTACCATCTTCTCAACTACTTCACCCTCTCGCAGGAATTCTTTTTTCTCCGTGCAGAGAGAAACCGTGTCCCTAGCCCAGTGACTTTTCCCTCCCTGTCCCCTTCCCTCCACCAGCACTGTGAGTGCCAAGAGCCCGCTTGCTGAGGGACATGCCATGGGCTGCCTGTAGGAATGGCAGGGACAGTGGTCTGCCAGTTACCCTGTTAGGGGACGAGAAGGCAGAAATCGGATGCAGAGCCTTGTCCCCTCCCTCGGGGACGCCACTCACCTCCACCAAAGCAAGGTGTTCCATCGCTGCTGCATCCAGTCCTGTTATTTAGCTCAGAGAGTGCCAGGGCTTCCAACAGAGCACACCAGCATTGCCTCTGGGTGGCCAGGGTCATCTGTGCCCCAGCAGAAGATGTGCCGGGCATAGTTCATCCCCAGGCTGGGCGCTCTGTTCAAAGCACTCACAGCTGATAGATACAGACAGAGAAGGGAACTGTGTAACTCTATGGATAAGGGTTTTTTTCCCCTTAATATAAAGAGAAAAGGTTTAGTTGGGCATAGTGGCTTATGCCTGTCATCCCAGCACTTTGGGAGTCGGAGGCAAGAGGATTGCCTGAGCCCACGGGTTTGAGACCAGCCTGGGCAACTTGGCGAGACTTCGTCTCTACAATACATCCAAAAATAAAAATTAGCTGGGCGTGGTGGTGCACACCTGTAGTTCCAGCTACTTGGAATGCCCATGCAGGAGGATCACCTGAGCCCAGCATGTCAAAGTTGTGTGGTGGCTATAAACGTGCCACCGCACTTCAGCCTGGGCAACAGAGTGACAGAGTGAGACTCTGATTCAAAAAAAAAAAAAAGAAAGAAAGAAAGAAAGAAAAAGAAACTAACAGTTAGTAGAATTAAGAAGACTTGTGTAAAGGCAGAATTCCCATACATGTGGAAGGCACAGAATTGCCTAGACTCTCAGAAAGGAGGAGAGATGACTTTTAAATCTTCATGTATTGTGCTTATTACAAGAAATATTCGCATGAAAAATAACAACTTGCATAAGAAAGTGAGGCTTTGTACACGTGGGTCTTGACTTGGGAACAGAGCTTGGAAGAAGACAGCCCCTACTGCACCTGCAACACTAGTCATTTTTTCTCAAATGAAAAAAAAAGGAAAGAAAAAGAAAAGCCTAAGAAATGACTTATTCAGTATCTCAATTGTGCCCTATCATAAACAAAAAAGGCATTGCACATAGTTAACATTTGCAGAAAACTAAATTATTTAATTCCCTTAAATAATTTTTTGTTTTAAAAATTGAACACATATTGAATGAGTACCTCAAACTTCGGGAGACATAGAAGTAAATGTCTTAGGCTGCCTGTCCCCATACCCTGGAGCTCATGTGCAGTAAAGGGGAGACTGATATTAAGCCAGCAATTGTACAATGTATTATTGAATTGCATCAATCACAGCCCTGTGCCAAAAAGGAAAGGTGTCTGAAGCTCTGGGGACCATAAAGTTTGTCTCTCCAGCCCACATCATCTCAGCCTGTGGCAACGATGTCTCCCACAGCCAACACCCTCTGTGAGTGTGGAAGTCAGGCTTCAGGGAACTGCTCTCCCTTTTTAGTGAACACCACCCTTTCCTGTTGTCCATTTTTATTTTCTTCTCTTTCTTCTGCTCATTTTTACTTTATGATATATGTACATAGCTTTGGAGTAATGTGATAATTTTTACATCCATATAACCTGTAAACATCAAATCCGTGTACGCAGGAAATCCATGTTCTTAAATAAATGTGTTTTCTTTGTGTTTGAACCATATGAATTCTTCTCTTCTGGCTATTTTGAAAAATACGACAGATTATTAGGAACTATAGTCACCCTACCCATCTATCTACCACTAGGTCTTTTATTTCTTTTATGAAACTGTATATTCGTACCCATTCATCAAGTTCTCATTATTCTTCCTCCATTGTTCCCTTCCTGACCTTTGGTAACCACCAGTCTACTCTCTATCTCATGAGATCTGCTTTTAGATCCCACAGGTGAGTAAGAATATGCAATCTTTGTCTTTCCATGCCTGGCTTATTTCACTTAACCTTCAATTCCATCCATGTTGCTACATGGGAGAGGATTCCATTCATTGTTATGGCTAAATAACATTCCATTGTGTATACCACATTGTCTTTATCCATCTATAAGCTGATGGGCATGTAAGGTTGATTCCGTACCCTGACTATTGTGAATAGTGCTACAATAAATATGGGAATGCGGGTACCTTTCCAGTGAATTGATTTCCTTTCTGTTGAATATATACCCATTAGTGAAGTTGCCGGGTCATATGGTGGCTCGATTTTACTTTTCGGAGGACCCTCCATGCTGTTCTCCATAGTAACTGCACTAAGTGACTTTCCCCACCAACGGTGTATGGAGGTCACCCTCTCCACATCCTCACCAACATCTGCTATTACCTGCCTTTTGGATAAAAGCTTTTTTAACTGGGCTTAGTGAGATGATGTCTCACTGGGGTTTGTATTTGCGTTTTTCTGATGATGAGTAACATTGAACGCATTTCCATGTATCTGTTGGCCCCTTGCGTGTCTCCTTTTGAGAACTGCCTACACAGATCTTCTGCCTCCCTCAGACCTCCACTCCCTTTAATCCCATGTGACTGCTATTAGCAGCCTCTCCTAATTTGCAACTTAGCAGCTGCTGTGGACTAAAAAATCAGATAGCCAAGATGGTTGATGTGGAGTATAAATAGATCCTGAAGTCTCTGCATAAAATATTATAAAATACATTTTCGTTTTTGGAGTCTTTTTTTTTTTTTTAGTTGGAATCTCACTCTGTCGGCCAGACTGGAGGGCAGGGGCACGCTCACAGCCACCGCAGCCTCGACCTGCTGGGCTCAGGTGTTCCTTCTGCCTCAGCCTTCCAAGTAGCTGGAACCACAGGCGTGCGCCACCACACCCAGATGATATTTTGATTTATTGTAGAAATGAGGTCTTGCCATGTTGCTCAGGCTGGTCTTGAACCCCTGAGCTCAGGTAATCCTCTCACCTCCACCTCCCAAAGTGCTGGGATGACAGGCATGAGCCACTGCACCCGGCTGGAGTCATTCTTTATTAGTAACATCCTGATCATTGAATAGGATGAATAAGTGACTTCCAATTATTGATTCAAACTGGCTCAAGGGCAAAGAAAAGCTGCAGGGGACAGATCTGACTTCTGAGTCCCACAGATCCGGGTACTAAAACTATGTAATCGTAGCAGTGCTTATCTGGGTGGGCTCCATTCTCAGGAAAGCTCAGATGGACCTGGCTACATCCTTCCAGTTCAGCAGCCCCTGGAAAGAATGTCCCCATGTCAACCAGTACATCATGAAAACAGGACTAAACTCCTCTGCTCATCCGGAGCCCGGCACTATGAAAGAAGATAAAACAGACAGAAAAAGAATGTCCTGGCGAAGCCGGGCTCGGTGGCTCAGCCTGTAATTCCATACTTTGGGAGGCTGAAATGAGTGGATTGCTTGAGCCCGCGGGTTCGAGACCCGCCTGGGCAACTTGGCGAGACCTCATCTCTACAACAAATCAAAAAATTAATCGGATGTGGTGGCGCGCGCCTGTAGTTCCAGCTACTTGGAAGGCTGAGGTGGAAGGATTGCCAGAGCCCAGCAGGTCGTGGCTGCAGGGGCCGGGAGCGGCCACTGCACTCCAGTCGGGGTGACAGAGTGTGACTCCAACTAAAAAAAAAAAAAAAAAAAATTATTTCACTGAATGTACTTGGGGTTTCAATTCGGCATTTTTCTTTTTTTTTTTTTTTTTTTGTTGGTGTGGCGGGGTGTGGCCCCTCCTGGGGTGCCGTGGCTGCTCCCGGCCACCGCAGCCTCAACCTTCTGGCCTCCGGCGATCCTTCCGCCTCAGCCTTCCAAGTAGCTGGAACTACAGGTGCGCACTACCAC
>CAUYQG010007642.1:0-26582 GCA_963574415.1 Tarsius wallacei | reverse complement strand
AGATTCCAGAAGCAAAACTTCAATTTCTCAACCAACTCATCTTTGACAAAGCCTCCACTACCTACCACTGGGGAGAGGAGAACCTATTCAGCAAATGGTGCTGGGAAAACTGGCTGACCACATGTAGAAGATTCAGACAAGAACCCTATCTATCCCAATACACAAAAATTAACTCCAAATGGATCAGAGACCTAAATGTGAAACCTCAAATCATAAAAAACCTTAGAAAATGCAGGACACACCCTTATGGAAATTGGAACTGGCATCCAATTCCTGAACAAAACCTGAAACGCACAGGCCATAAGAGATAATACAGACAAGTGGGACCTCATTAAACTGACAAGCTTCTGCAAAGCCAAAGAAACCATCAAGAAAGCAGGGAGACAGCCCACAGACTGGGAAAAAGTATTTGCCAACTCCAGGTCTGACAAAGGCCTTACATCTTGGATCTACAAGGAACTCAAACGTGCGGAAAAGAAAAAAACAAACAACCCATTATATAGTGGGCAAAAGATATGAACAGACACTTCTCAAAAGAAGACATCCAAGCGGCCAACAGACACATGAAGAAATGTTCAACCTCACTAATCATCAAGGAGATGCAAATTAAAACCACACTGAGATACCACCTAACTTCAGTCAGAATGGCAACTATCAATAACAAAAAATAACAGATGCTGGAGAGGATATGGTGAAAAGGGAACACTGCTACACTGTTGATGGGAGTGTAAACTAGTGCAACCTCTGTGGAAAACAATGTGGCGATTCCTAAAAGCTCTAAACATTGACCTCCCATATGACCCTGCAATCCCCCTACTGGGAATATACCCTGAAGAACTCAAATCACTCTATGAAAAAGATACCTGCACACGTATGTTTATCGCAGCATTGTTCACAATAGCAAGTACCTGGAACCAACCATGCTGTCCATCAAAAGAAGATTGGATTAAAAAAATGTGGTACATATACACGATGGAATACTACACAGCCATAAAAAAGAAAAAAATCATAAATTTTGCAGCAACCTGGATGGAACTAGAGTCTATAATACTGAGTGATCTCTCACAGAAACAAAGATCTGAGTATCACATGTTCTCACTCATAAGTAGATCTTGAACATCTACTGTAATACTATAAGAAAAGGATTGACAGTGGTGGGAATCTATGGGGGGGAAACAGGGAGGGCAAGGGTGGTGGGATTAACGGTAGTCAATATCTGTCTGGGGATGGGGGGACACCCCTTATCAACAAGGGTACCTGACTGATGCATATTTGTATACCTAACCCTTAACTGTACCCCACAATTTTAAAAATGAAAAACATGTTTAAAAAAACAAAGAGCCGGGCTCGGTGGCTCAGCCTGTAATCCCGCGCCTTGGGAGGCTGAGGTGAGTGGATTGCCTGAGCCCACGGTTCGAGACCCGCCTGGGCAGGCGAAACCTCATCTCTACAATAAATCAAAAAAATTAGCCGGGCGTGGTAGTGCGCGCCTGTAGTTCCGGCTACTGGGAAGGCTGAGGTGGAAGGATCGCCGGAGCCCAGCGGGTCGAGGCTGCGGTGGCCGGCAGCGGCCACTGCACTCCAGTCTGGGCAACGGAGTGAGACGCCAACTCAAAAAAAAAAAAAAAGCAAAATTATTCTGTGGCTTTGGATGCAGTTTAAATAAAAAGAAATTATTTAAAAAGTGTTGTTAACATTTTTGCTAGCTTCTTTAGTGGTTAGAAAAGAATGTTTTCAGTCCTTTAAAGGAATCGTTTGTGCCAATCACTATGTAGGTATAGGTGTGTGGACAGCTGTCTAGTTGGGTGATTTGGTAAGATCGACCAGGGAAAAGAAAAAATCAGGCTATAATTACGATCTTTGAGAAAGAAACATAAATATCAACGATAAGACTGGAAATTGTTAAAAATAATGATAATAAAAGTCGTGATAACTAACAATAATGACAGCTCTTTCTTATGTGCTTGGCTGTGTGCTAAAAGTTACTATTAGTGTCCCACTACACAGATGAAGAAATTGAGGTCTGAAACTGAACAAATGACTGCCTAATCATTTTCTGTCTCAGAAGAGAATTAGTGCTGGATGCAGAAAGGCAGACAGACAAATTGGTAAATCCAGTCATAATAGGGTCTTGGGCTGAAAAAAAGGCAAAGGAGGGACCAAGATTGAAGAGCAAGAAGAATCTCGATATACAGAAGTCTTTGTGGTGTCAGCTAATATTGGGATATAACACTGCTGAAATTAATGCACTAAAAACTAACAGAGTAGCATCTGGCATAATCCTTGACAACATTTACTTGTGAATGTTATTTTCCACTTCAGAATCTCATTTGGATTTAAATTTCTGCCTACAGAAGGGCAGAACAAATCATTCTAATTGTGTTGAAAATAAGTGCTATAAAGCTAGGGAAAAAAAGAAAATAAATGTTAAGTTCACTTTCTTCTAAAATTAGGTCATGCTGAGCCAGGCATGGTGGCCTGGTGCCTGTCGTTGTCCCAACTACAGGGAGGCTGAAGCAGAAGACTTGTTTGAGCTGAGCAGTCCAAAGCTGTAGGGCGTTTTGATCACACCTGTGACTTGCCACTATGCACTGGCCTGGCCAACATAGTGAGGCCCTGTCTCTAAAAAATGAAATGAAATTAAATCATCCTGAACACTGGGCATAAGCAAAAGAAATGACAAAACCAACATTAAAGAAGACTTTAAAATGTAAGCCATTTCCTTCCCACCCATGCTATAGAAATACTTTATTTTTAAAAATTTATTTTAGTTTTTTTGTGTGTGAACAGTCCCATTGTAGTATATTTATTTCTTAAAGCCAAAATCAATTTATTTGAAAACATTATCAATAAGAGAGAAACAAGGAGAAGGTGCCAATAACAAAACACAAACTTAAAAATGAAAAAAAAACTACAGAGATAAGAAATATTTAAAAATTGGTAAAAAATAGTAAGAGCGATATATATTGTTGATTAAATGAATACATTCTTGGGATGATATAAAATTCCAAAACAGATGCAAGAAAAACTACTCATAAATTTTAAATAAATTGAACTGGTAGTCAAATTCATTCCATTAAATTTTTTATTTTAAAAATTTATTTATTTTCTTTTTTGAGACAGGGTCTCAATCTGTCACCCAGGTTGGAGTGCAGTGGTGCAATCATGGCTCACTGCAACCTTAAACTCCTGGGTTCAAGTGATCCTCCTGCCTCCCAAGTACCTAGGACTACAGGCATGTGCCATCATGCCTGGTTAATTTTTATTAGTTTTTGTAGAGACAGAGTCTCACTAACCCAGGTTAGACTTTCTTTTTTTTTTAAGGGATGGAGTCTTGGCCCGGCACAGTGGCTCAAGCCTGTAATCCCAGCACTTTGGGAGGCCAAGGTGAGTAGATTGCCTGAGTCTGAGGGTTCGAGACCAGCCAGGGCAACTTGGCGAGACCTCATTTCTACAATAAATAAAAAATTAGCTGGGCATGGTAGCATGTGCCTGTAGTTCCAGCTACTTGGAAGACTGAGGCAGAAGGGTTGCCTGAGCCCAGCAGGTTGACGCTGGGGTGGCCATGAATGTTGTGCCACTGCACTCCAGCCTGGGTGATGGAGTAAGACTTCAACTCAAAAAAAAAAAAGAAAAGAGAGATGGAGTTTTGCTATTGTTGCCCAGTCTGATCTCAAGCTCCTAGGCTCCAGGTATCCCTCTGCTTCAGCCTCCCAAGTAGCTGGGACTACAGGTACATGCTACCCTGCCCGCTTAAGTTCTATGAAGCTTTTAAGGAATAGTTGACACGAATCTTATACATGGTCTTTAAAAAAGTAGGAGAGAAATATAAAATCTGCCCAGCTCATTTCATTAGGTTAATGCAATCTTGACCTAAAACCAGGTAAGAATGTTTACTAAAAGAAGACAGTTCTAGGTTCAATTCATATATCTATGAATGTTTACTTTTTTGTTTTTATTTTTATATTTTAACTTAATATTTTTAAGTTGACAAATTATAATCATTTATATCAATGGGATACAATGTAATGTCTTGATATATGTATACACATACACACAAAATGTGGAATGGTTAAATCAAGCCGATTAGCAAAGTCATTCCCTCTATAGAGGTACATCAAAAAGTGTATTCTTTTAAGAAAGCAGATAGTGTCTAACTAGTAAGAACTTTCAGAATATGAACAAATAATTATTATTAGAATAAAAGATAACCTTAATAAGGCACTTAAAGTATGTTAAGCATTGTGCTTAGAACTTTACACAAGTTATCTTAATTATTCCTCAAAACAAGGTCCTATCAATGTGGACATAAGACTTAAAGAAGTTAAGAAAGTAATGCCCAAGAACAACAACAACAAAAAAAAAACTAGTAACTAACAGGGCTGGAATTAAACTCAGGCAACCTGAGATGGAAATATAATTAAATTCATATAACTCAACAAGTATTTAATTAATGCCTATTGCTTGCAAAACAGGGAGTTGAGTTTTTCTTCTCCTTTTCACTTTAGTCACTATCAATGGGTATTTAATGATAGGGTTTTATCTTGTTTTGATTTTATCATTCAAGCTAATTTTCCTGTTAAGCTAAAGCTGGCAGTTTAAGTCTCTCAGTTGAAGTTCTCTGAAGGTACAACCTAGTATGGCCTTTTATATTGGCAGAGAACTGACAGCTTTATGAAAAATTGAAATGTCAGTGCTTCCTTAGGCTGTATGAAGTGAGCAAAAACTAATTCACCAGGTACCCCACCAGGTACAAAACACTGCATGTTTCGATTATTAAAATTCTAAATTTTAGCACTGGGTGACAGATTCTCACTTTGACTACACTGTAGTCAGGCTCCTATGGTCTTTTTTATATCAGGGCTACCACAGCCTCAACCTGCTGGACTCAACTGAGCCTTCAGTCTCAGTCTTCCAAGTAGCTGCAATACAGGCATGCATCACCATGCCTGCTAATTTTTAAATTTATTTTAGATGTGAGGTCTCACCAAGTTGTGCATACTGGTCTTGAACCCCTGTGCTCAGGCAATCCTCTCGCCTCCATCTCCCAAAGTGCTAGAATTACAGGTGTGAGTCACTGTGCCTGGCTACCCTCTTTTATTAATGAGGCCCTGTCCTTGGGCATGTCCTCAAGAGTCCAATTTTAGCAAGAATCCTGCTAACTCAGTTTAGCTAGGATCCCCCATCCTTGATATCTGATCAAATTCCTCATTCCCCATCATCCCACCCAAGTGATGTCTGATCACTGGGCACCTGCCTATAGCAGAAACCCTTCTGGATGGGCAGAATCTCCCTTACCCTTGATGACAATTACTCTTGGTAACTTTCCGTCCACTGACCCCTACCCAGCTCCTTGGCTATAAATTCCCACTTACCCATGCTGTATTTGGAATTGAGCCCAGTCTCTCTCCTAAGGGTACCCACACCTCTGTCTGACATGGCTACAAAGCCAAGGGTTCCCACAACCCTCATTCGAGATTCAATAATTTGCTAGAATGGCTCAGAAAACTCAGGGAAACACATAACTTATGTTTACCAGTTTGTTAGAAAGGATACAAATGAATAGCTAGATGAAGAGGCACACAGGGCAAAGTCTGGAAGTGTCCTAGGCACAGGAGCCCTTCAAGTTGCAGCATGCACCCTCCATGCACATGGGTGTGCTCCTGAACTTGGAAGGTCTCTAAATTCCATTGCTTGGGTTTTTATGGACATTTCATTACACAGACATGATTTTTTAAAAATACAGTTTATTATTTGAAAACAACAGAATTAAATTATAAAACAATAATAGAAAAATATTTGGGAAATCCTCCATATTTAGAAACTAAATAATACATTTACAAATAGCCTATTGGTCGAAGAAGAAATCAAAAGGACAATGAAAGCTATTTTAAATCGAAGGAAAACAAAAACACTTTATATCCAAATATAGTTGATGCAGTGATGAGAGTGTGAGCTTAATGCGCATACAGGCATACCTTGAAGGTACTGGTAGGTTCAGTCCACTATAATAAGTCAAATGACACTTACCATAAGTGAGCACAGACATGATTGGTTGTATCATTGGCTGCTGGTGATTAACTCAGTCTCGAGGTACCCTTTCATTTTCCTAAGTCACAGTGCTAAATGGGGGTGGGTGGGAAGGGTGGGTCCAGATTGAGAGTTTCAACCCTCTGTGCCTTGGTCTTTCTGATTCCCTTCTCCTTTCCTGAAGCTATCTAGGGTTCCCCAACCACCAGTTGTCTCATTAGAGACACATCACTCTGGAGATTTTAGGAGTTTTAGGATTTTAGGAGCTGTGGGCCAGGAACTGGGAACACAGACCAAATATTTGTTTATTTTTTGTTACATCACAGCTCTCAATATATATATATATATATATATATATCTGCTAAACTAGACACAATTTTACCCCATGGAAACAATTTCTAAATTGGCCTTTCATAATTACAGCTTTTAACTTTGGAGGAATAAATCTCTTTCCATTTTAGAATCTATTTGGGCAGTTTCTGTAAAAGAGTTAGTTGGGAATTGGGAGTACTTATTAGTAGAAGTAGGAATACTTGGAAATTGTTATAGTTGAGATTCCTAATAAAAATTCCAGGAAGTCTACAGACTTGGGTGGAACATAAATTAATTTGAGGAAATAGTATATTCCATCTTCAAAAAAGTTTAACCGCCAAAACATGACTTGCCTTGTATTTTATATATTCTCTGGTTCTCCAGAGCCAACACTCATTAAATAGATGAAAAATCTGCCTTTTTCCCTCAGGATTCTTCTGTGGAATTCTCATTATGACAGATTTCCTACCATGTGTGCATAATTTACCATTTCCTTTCTCTGTCTAACAGTTAGAGCAATGGCTTCTCAACCCAAAACTCCATGAAATATGATCTATTCTATTCTATTCTTTTTAAATGTTACTGGCCAAGACCCACTTGCTTGAGTGAATAAATGGATTTTACACCCTATCTGTAAGTCTCAGGCCTGTTTTAAAACACTGGATTAGAATTATATACTGGGTTAGAGAATACCAACATGAAATGGAACTAGAGCCATTTGAAATTTTTGCCCTTATTTTTCACTGTACACAGAGATGAGCATTTCCAATAGTTCTAGTAATTGGTCTTATGTGATGATCTCTGGTATTGACACAGAGACCCACTAATGTCTGTCCAGACTGTCACAGCCCCTAGAGAAGGGTATAGCAAGGGTTCAAGTGCTCCTGCACATTCCTGAGCATTTTACTGAGAGTTCCCTATCTTCTATGCATTCCCAGTAGTAGCTTCAGGGGGTCCTTGATTTCCCTATGGACTATTCTCAATCAACTTAAAGATGCAAATCCCCATTTACTTCCCTTTTCTGAGTGGTTATAAGTTTGAATAATATAGTATCAATATAATCGTAAGCCTTGTGATTTATATAGCTTTTGTATCAATGTAATCATAAGTTTTGTGATTTGTATAACTTTTGTGTAACGCATGATGTCTTAGGCCTTTTAAACTCCCTGTACTCTAAGGCAAGCTTCTGCAGGACCCTACTGATAGAAACTATGAGATACCTCTGATATCAGGCTCCAGGAAGTCTGTACCGAAAAATATCACCGTCGATAAATGCGGCTGAAACTCAAATTCTATACAATGCTCTGCTAGTCACATGGCTAACAACTCTGGACTTATAAAGGTGAACTGTAAAATCCAAGAGGGTGAACAGAACCATTTAAAAAAGACAAGTTTGGCTCTGCTCCCTGGATTCGAACTCAGAAATAATCTTCTTTCTACCAGTTTCCTGCCCCTTGATTTATCGGTATCAAGGGTGAGCAGTTGAACATTACTTGGACCATAATGGTATGATTTTTCCTTTTGTCCCCAGATAAGAACTGAGGACAAAAGATATCAAATATCCCATATTCTACATACCCACAATTAGGAAATGAGTCCTCACCACAAACTTTCCTGGGGGGTTCAGGACCGGCCCTTCTACCACATGAATCAGTAGAGGATGCAAGGGAGGCAAAAGAACACCGTATCTCAGGAAAGTGGTGTTACTGATAGCAAGTTCTGCTACTCGTTGCCTGTGGGCTGAAATAAACATGAGATTTAGCAAAAGAAGGCCAGCAGATGGGGGAAATGCCAGGCTCATGCTTCAAAGAAACCATTTCAAATTTCTTGGGCCAAGGGAAGGGGATTTTATAGGAAAAAGATGGAATGAGGGACAATCAGGAGTGGTGCAGGATACAGGAGCTGTGTGTCTTGCTTTGATTATCATCCAGAATTGCTGCCCACCTGGAGAGTCACCTGATACCATCTCAATTGTGGTTAGGTTATAGATTAACCTCCAGGGCAGGGGGTGGGGCTGTGACTTCTTGCCATGGAGTCTCCAGGCACTGTGACTTTTGCACAATGAGGCTCCAAGTGGAGCTTGTTCTAAGATTAGCTTCTGGAATTTCTCAAGCAAAAACGCAATTAGAGCAATGGTTATGTGTTTAATCATAATCATAGAATCATTGTGTAAGGGGAGCCCAAAGAGGAAAAGAAAGAAAAAAACTTAATATGTTCCGATAACATGTTATGAAGTTAACAAACAACAAAAAACAATTTTCGAGAGCTGGGATTCTCAGTTACAGTGGCGCCTTGACTGGTTCATCAAAGATACACACTAGACAGAGACATAAGAAGGGTTGGAAGAAGAGTGACATTAAAGCTCTCCTCACATCTCAAAGAACTAAAAATTGAATTACCATTTGATCCAGCAACCCCGCTACTACAGATCTACCCAAAGGAAGAGAAATCAGTATATAAAAAAATCCCTATATGTTCATTGCAGCACTATTCACAATAGCAAAATCATGGAACCTACCTAGGTGCGCACCAACAATCATCTGGATAAAGAAAATGTGGTATATATGCATCGTGGAATACTATGCGACCAAAAACAAGAATGAAATCATATCCTTTGCAGCAACATGGGTGGCACTGGAGATCATCATCCTAAGTGAACTGACTCAGAAACAGAAAGCCAAACACCGCATCTTCTCACTTATATGTGGGAGCTAACTGTCCACAAAGATGGAAATAACAGATACCGGGGACACCAATAAGTGGGGAGGTGAGAAAGGGAAACAGGGTTCAGAAATTACCTATGGGGTACGATGTTCACTATCTTGGAAGTGGGCCACCAGAGTCCCAATCCCCCCCACTATACAATATATCCATGTAACAAACACGCACATGTACCTGAATCTGAAATAAAGATTAAATAATAATAATAATAAAAAAACCCAAAACAAGCAAAAAAACCCCACCGAAACTAAAAAAACTAAAAAAAAAAAAAGTTCTCTTCTTTTGCCCCCAGGAAGTTTGTGTAACATTTCCAGGGGAGAAGGGATCATAAGTAAATACTTTCTCCATTCTTAGGGACACTGGAGGGGTAGAGTTAGAAGCTTTATTTTTCCTGTTTGGAAGTTGTTTTTATTTTTCTAAAGCCAGAAAGGGTAAGGGTGGGGTCCAGAGGAACTCAAGCTAGACAGATCAAGGGCTTTAAGAGCTGGAGGAGGTGGGGTGACCTTCTACCGTGGAGCCCTTCTTGGCTGCCTCGCAAGCTGGAGAGACCCAGGGCAGAGGCCCCTCAGTGACCAAGGTGGGAGACGATGGGACAGAGTACTCAACATGCAAGAAGAAACTCCCACACTTGCCTGTGATAGGGTCAAGATTTATTTAGAGGTGAGTGTTCTTTTATTTTCACCTGCTTAGGTTCTTTTCTTTCCTTTCTTTTCCTTTCCTTCCTTCCTTTTCTTCCTTTCCTTTCCCTCTCTTCCTTTCTTCCTTCCTTTCTTTTGCTTTCCTTTCCTTTTCTTTTTCTTTTTTTGCAATCCAAGAACAATTCTGTTTCATTTTACTTGTTTTCCAATTGGGTCCTGGGATATTTTGTGATATAAAATCAGGAGAATGGATTGGGGGAAAAACTTGCTGAGCTAGGCAGAAGAAAAATGGAAAGGACTTAGACACAGAGGTTAATTCAACCGACATCATGAAGAGATTTATGACAGCAGAGAGAGTAAAACATGGAAGCCCGGAAGTTCATTGGAGTGTGTTGGCGAATGAGAAGCTTAGGAACAGCTGTGGCAAATGAGAAAATTGGAGAGAAAAAAGGATGTGGAAAATGTTGCTTGTATTATAAATCTCAACTCCTCCAAATGCTTTTCAAGAGCACAAAAAATGGAATCCTCTTTAACTTATCTTGGCAATTGAACTCTGTGTGTGTGTGTATGTGTGTGTGTAGTGTGTGTGTGTGTGTGTGTGTGTGTGTGTGTGTGTGTTTGAGATAGTGTCTTACTCTGTTGCCTAAGCTGGAGTGCAGTGGCACAATCATAGCTCACTGTAACCAAAGTCCTGGGCTCGAGTTATCCTCCTGCCTCAACTTCCCAAAATGCTGGGAATACAGATGTGAGCCATGTGCCCAGTGGTCTGAATATCTTCATATGTAACTTCCAGCAGAGAGGAGCCATATGGTGCTCCAAGAACTATTCTGGGATAGCTATGCACCAACAGCGTACCACACCAGCTTTAATATCCTAATCACAGGCACGAGAATGTCTTCTGGGTCAACAAAAGTGCATGTGTTCCAAATACTATAGGAAAATGTTATCATCATAATTGCACTAGCTCCATGAGTTGAAAATGTCAGAATAGCAAAATATGTTGGAAAATTGGAGAGAGACGATAATAAAAATCCAAGAGCATACAGACCGCTTCAGAAAGGCCCTAGAAGTAGAATTAAAGGGACTTTTGACATTACGAGTTAGGAAGAACAGAAGCCATATGGTATAGGACTGGGCCGTGTAGTGCAGGAAGTTGGCAAAGAAGTAAAAAGCACCCTGGAGAGTTAAGTGGAAAACCATGTCCCTGAGAATCAAGGAGGTTAACAAAATTCTCTCTCTGGCTTCCTGCCCATACCTGGTTGCCCTCACACATGCGGCCATGTAGCTCCTCATGCTGTTAGGCTCAGACCAAGACTAGTAATTTGCCATTAGGTAAATGGAAGAATTCCTGGACTGGTGACTCATCATCTGTAATAATGATGATTGTGCCTAATAAGTGCTGAGCAAAGATATATAGATATATACAGTCATGTGCCACACACAATGGTGGGCCACATTATGATGGCGGTTTCTTAGGATTGTAACGAAGTTGAAAAACTTCTATCACCTAGCGACATCACAGCTGTCCAACATTAGCACAACGCATTACTCATGTGTTTGTGGTGATGCTGGTGTGAACAAACCTACTGCACTGCCAGTCGTATAAAAGTAATGCCCATACAATTGTGTACAGTACATAGTCTATAATGATCATGAATATGTTATTGGCTTATGTATTTACTATCCTATATGTTTTAGCATTATTTTTGAGTGTACCCTTTCTACTTATAAAAAGAGAAAGTTGACTCTAAAACAGCCTCAGGCAGGTCCTCCAGGTGGTATTCTAGATGAAGGCCTTGTTGCCATAGGAGATGACAGTTCTACGTGTGTTATTGCCTCTGAAGACCTTCCAGGGGGACAAGATGTGGAGGTGGAAGACAATGATATGATATTGATGATCTTGACCCTGTGTAGGCCTAGGCTAATGCATGTGTTTGTGTCATTTTTTAACAAAAAAAAGTTTTAAAAGTAGATAAAAACCAAAAACATATAAAAATTAAAAAAGCTTATAAAATTAGTATATGAAGAAAGGAAATATTTTTGCACAACTGTATAGTATGTTTATGTTTTAAGCTTAATGTTAATATTCATATAAAAGAACAAAAAAGTTAAAAATTGTTTTAGAAGTTTATAAAGTAATACAGTTACAATAAGCTGCTTGGCATCATGGCACATGCGTATAACCCCAGCTGAGATGGGAGGATTGCTTAAGCCCAGGAATTCGAATTTTGCCTTGGCAACATAGTAAGATCCTGTCTCTGAAAAAATAAAATCTTTTTAAAAAGTTACAATAAGCCAAGTTTAATATTATTGAAAAAAGAATAACATATTTTTCTAAATGTAGTATAGCCCAAGTGTGCAGCATTTATAAAGTCTCCAGTAGTGTGCAGTAATTTCGTAAGCCTTCACGTTCACTCACTGACTCACCCAGAGCAACTTCTAACCTTGCAAGCTCCATTCATAGTAAGTGCTCTATACTGGTATATCATTTAAAAATCCTTTGTACTGGATTTTTACTGTAACTTTTCTATGTTTAGATATACAAATCCTTACCATTGTGTTATAATTACCTGCAGTGTTCAGCAGAGTAACAAGCTATACAGCAATAGGTTATCCCATAACCTAGATGTACAGTAGGCTATGCTATCTAGGTGTCTGTAAGTACATTCTATGATGTTTGCACAATGATGTAATGCCTTAATGATACATTTCTCAGAACATATCTCCATTATTAAGCATCACATGACTATACATATATACATATATATGGCACTGTGGTAAACCCTCTTATGCAACATCTAACTTAATTCTCACACAACTCTTTGAATCAGATATTACTACCCATGGTCTATATAAGAGATTGAGACTTAGGAGGTTAATAGAAATGTCATAACAGTATTCAGCACGGGAAACAGAAAACAACTTTCATGCTTTTAGGCAGAAAAGGTTTTGATTTTCTGTGGTTGAATATAAGATATTTAGGTGTAGTTTTTTGCTATTTATTCTGTTAGGCATTTTTTGAAGTTCTTGAATCTGTGGTTTAGTTTCTGTCATTAGCTTTGGAAATTTTTCAACCATTATTACTTCAAATATTTCTTTTGTTTCTTTTAATTTCTTCTTCCTTTGGAATTCCTATTATATGCATGTTAACCTTTTGTAATTGTGCCACAGTTCTTGGATATCTTATTTTGTCTTTTTCATTGTTTTCTTCTCTTTTGATTCAGTTTGAAAAGTTTCTATAGACATTTCTTCAAACCTACTGATTCTTTCATCAGCTGTATCTAGTCTATTGATGAGCCTATCAAAGGCACTCTTCATTTCTGTTACAGTATTTTTTATTTCTAGCATTTCCTTCAAATTTTTTCTTAGCATGTCTATCTTTCTGCTTACATTAATCATATGCTCTTGCATGCTGTTCTTTTTTCCCACTAGACACCTTAGCATATTAATCATAGTTTTTTAAAATTCCTGGTCTGATCATTCCAAAATCTCTGCCATATCTGAGTCTAATTCTGATGCTTGTTTTATCTCTATCCACTCTATTTTTTTGCTTTTTAGCACGTCTTGTAATTTTTTTTTTTTTTTGGAAAACTGGACGTGATGTAACAGATAAAATGAACTTGGGTATATAGACCTTTAGTATGAGGTTTTATGGTAATTTGCTTAGGAGTTAGGCTGGGTTTACTGTTTGTTGTAGCTATAGCTGTAAGAGGTTAATATTTCCTTTAGTGTTCTTTTTTTGCGTGTCTTCTTATATTTTCCTAGAGACTATTTAACTAGAGTCTGAGGCTTGCAGTTCTTTTAGTTATAGTCCTCTGTTTTTACATGGGAGCCCTATTGCCATTGGTGGAATGTAGGGGAGTGAAATCATTCTGTAGTCCTATACTAAGGTCTGCTTCTCAGTGAGCTGCATCCCTGTGACCTTTTCACATGCTTCTCAGTTTCTGCTCCCCAGTCTTAGAGGAGACAGGAAGCATATGGGGGCTGGAGTTGGGTATTTCTCTTCCCCTAGGTCATTTAGGCTTTGGTAAAACTCCAGCCCATTATGCTCTTGTAAAATATAGATATTTCTTGACTTATGATGACTTATGTTTTGATGAACCCATTGAAGATTACAAATATCAGAAGCCGAAAGTGAATTTAATACACCAAGCCTACTGAACAGCATAGCTTAGCCTAGTTTATCTTAAATGTGCTCAAAATGTTTACTTTAACTTACAGTTGTGTACAAATCATCTGACACAAAGTCTATTTTTAATAAAGTGTTAAGAATATTATGTAATTTCTTGAATACTGTATACAGTATAGCAGTATAACTGTGTGCAATAGTTTCACACCATCATACAATCAAAAAATCATAAGTTAAGCCATCATATGTTGGGGACTGTTTATAGTTTCCCTTTAGGGCAAACCTTGTTAGGAAGAATAGAAATCTCTAGGCATATTTCAAAATTGTTGCTTTTTCCTTCCTTCTGCAGGAAGCACCCAGGAGTTTTTCTCTGATCTTCACAATGAGAACCTGGTGGGGCTTCAGGAGGTAAAACTTATACCCATGTGGGAGCCCCTCTAAGACTGCACACCCTGGGAGTTTTTAACTCTTAAGCTAGTCTAAGCTGAGTCCACAGTAACTCTTCAGTTGCAGGTTTTTGTTTGTTTTTGAGGTCTTACTCTGTCACTCAGACTTATGTGTAGTGGCACAGTCCTGGCTCATCGCAGCCTTGATCTCCTGGGCTCAGGCAATCATCTTGCTTCAGCCTTTTGAGTAGCTGGGACTAAAAGTGTGCATCATTATGCCCAGCTAGTCTTATGATTTTTTTAAAAAATAGAGATGAGGTCTTGCTATGTTGCTCAGGCTGGTCTCGAATGCCTGGACTCAAGCAATCCTCTCACCTCGGCCTCCCAAAGTGCTGAAATTATATGCCTGAGTCACCATGCTGGGCCCCTGATTGCAGTTTCAACTGTTCCTATTAACTTCCACTATAGACTTCTGCTTCTAGTTAGCTGTGACTTTCTGATTCCACTCATCTCTCTAGTTTTAGGGGCAGCAATTTGCCCCAGGGCATGATGTCAATTCTGTGATGGATATAAGCAGAGTTGTTGATTTTAAGTTTTTTCAGCTTTTTTTTCTAGTTGTGAGGACAGGAGTGACAATGTCTAAGATCTTTACATGTCAAACTGTAAATCTTAAGTCTCCCAGAAAGAAATTACAAGGGATTTGGTGCTTACAGATTCTTAGGAAAGGCTGGAAGAGCGGACATTGGGAGCTACCATTGAAATTTTGGTTTCAAGTTCTCACCACCGTAGCTTTAATCTAGAGGGCAAGAAGATGCTGCTGATGCTTCCAAAGCTGATCCCACGATGAAATGTAGAATCTGACCCCAATCCCTCACATCTGCCAGTCTGACCTTGCTTACTCATCACCATAGTTGTATCTGCACTCTAAACATCAGGACAATCTTGTACCAAGTCTAATTAATAACAATACTCTTTTTTTCGTCTGTGTGTTTGTTTTTTTCTGATTTTCCAACTCTCTGCTTTGTGCTCCATTTTCAGTTGCTGGGTCCCTGTCTTGTTTCCCGAGGTCTATTTTTCTCTCTGTCTTGTAATCTCCCTGGCCTGTATTTCAGCTCATCCTGCACAAGGTCCTGCCTTCCCCTGACCATTCCTTCTAGCCCCTTGAGAGAATCCCCACAACCTGTGTCTTGCTTGCCAGGATCTCCACCTATTGCTTTCCCTGGAGTTTGTCTATTTATGACACCCACTCTGAGTGGAAAAAGATTCATGATTATATTAAGTGAAAATAGTACATGATCAAATATTATGCCATGTATGATCTAAATCTTGTTCATGTGTGTGTGCATGCATATGCAAGTATGTCCATACACATGGTGAGTATAAAGACTTGGATTATATACATCAAAATATTAACAGCGAATATCTCTGTGTGGTTGGATTATGATAATTTTCCTTTTGATATGGAATATATATTTTTAAATTCATACTGAATATGCATTACTTATGTGAAAAATAGAATGGACTGTCTTGGGAGCATATTATAGATTTTGATGTTAATCTACTTATTTTCTGTGATTGATAGTCTAGCAACTTTCTCTTTTTTTCCTGAAATAAACGAAATAGAGAACCAAGGATAAAAATATGCTGTGCCATTGGCATCCTGTGTGTACAAATTTCAAGACTAATAAGGTCCATCACTATTCCTACTTTACTTAAACTATGTTGAACAGAACTGTAGAAATCATCTTGTGAGATAATTGAAGACATAGCTCTTACAACACCATCAGTCATTCTTCAAAGATTTAAATTCCACAAGTGGAATCATCAAACTGGTAATGAGTATCACTTTTATTTTGTAAAATGGAATTATCTTTTTTTACATTCAAGTTTTGAGAAAATCTTGAATGACATGAAGTTGTCAACAGATCTCTCAAGAATGAGAAACTTAAAAGCAGTTTCTCTTAAGAACTAGAGGAACTTCACTTGGAAATCAGAGGGAAAAAATGAAAAAATGGTACATTTACTATATGCCAGGAACTCTTCCAAACAATTTGCAGAGATCAGTTATTTTATTTGTTACAATAGCGCTAAGATACAATGCTATTATTACCTCTATTTTTACAGATAAGGAAACTGAGGTACAGAAAAGTGAAGATAAGATCCTCAACATAAGGACATATGTTTTCAATCCAGTTTCACAAGCCTGGTGGGGGGAGGGAGCTAAATAAACTATGCAAGTACAAAAGTCACATCAGCTGAGACTGTAATTGAATAAGGCACTTGAGTAGTACTCTCACTGAGAGGCTATTTTCAATGAAATTCTGACTTTTGTTCCCACTGAGGTGGAGGCCTTTGCAAAACTTAACCTTTATCACTTATCGACAGCTGCCCAACATTGCCACTGAAGCCAATGCATTGTTCATCAAGGAGCTTTTGAGTCAAATACCAGGAATTTCCATAGTACTTGGAATATTTTTTTGTTAAAAGTCAGATTGTAGTTTCTAGAATTCCAAGAATGATATCTAATGTTGTTAGTGATATGAATATGGGTACAAGCAGAAGATGAGTTCATAGAAAATTTCTACTTCAGTAAAGAGATGGAAGAAAATGTCCCCCTTAGAAAACTACAAAAATGACCCTGGTTATCAGCCTATTTGAGAAAAAACTTGTAAAACTCCTAATGTTCTTTCTTAAAAAAGAAAAGCTCCCAAGTTTCTAGGATTATGTGGTTTCTAACCAAACATTTTTTTCTAACTTTTTTTGTCTTCCCCTGCAAAAGGGTCATTTTGTCGCACATTCTACAAGACCCTCTGTGGTACGTTGAGCTTCCAATGGAAAGGCATTTTTCATAATATTAAGTTATTACAGTTGTCTATCATCTATCTATATCTATCTATCTATCTATCTATCTATCTATCTATCTATCTATCTATCATCTATCATCTATCTATCTATATCTGAATCAGGATCTCACTCTGTTGCCCAGGCTGGAATGCAGTGGCACGATCACAGCTCACTGCAGCCTCATCTTCCTGGGCTCAGGCAATCCTTCTGCCTCAGCCTCTTGAATAGCTGGGGTATCACCATGCCTAGCTAAAATCAATTTTTTTTTTTTAGAGACAAGTTCTTGCTATGTTGCCAAGGTTGGTCTCAAACTCCTGGGCTCAAGCAATCCTCCTGCCTTGGCCTCCCAAAGTGTATTACTTATATTTAATATGCTCAACTTACTAAATATAAATTTATTCCTGCTTTCTGAGTCAGTGATGGCACATTACCTTGAGCGCGAACCTGTTTCTCATTACTCCTGCTCTCCCAACAGAGATAGAGCAGTGCTAAGGCACAAAATATGAGAGGCATTGAGTTCTCAATTGCTTCCTAATCAAAACCAGTGTCATCTGTAGACTACAAGGCCAACAAAGAAAACTTTGCTGCTATCAGCAGCGTCAAGATGCTGTATAGTCACTCCTAGATTCGTGCTGTTAAGTTTGTATTGACCACATGTCTCGTTGGTGATCCTTTTATGAGGATAATCCCAAGCCCTAAATTAGGTCACTGTGTAAAGAGCTCCGGAGTCTTTTGTTGAGTACATGTGTCCTTGGGCTTGTTTGTGAGCTGCAGAGAGTTACTTTAATGCTGATGCCCTGATCTTTTTGCCATAGGGGAACGTGGATTGTGCTTTGCTAGAATGACTGGGGATTCTGATATTTTATAAGTGCCCTGACTCGCCTTGTCTAAATGACCAAATAGGTGATTGTAGGTTTTTCAGACTATCTATGTGTTATATTGGGTGTGGATGGGGGTGCCTGAAGAGGCTAAGCAATCTACATAACCATATGTATGCGTTATCTGCTCCTAAGAGATGCCTTGTGTGGGAAATTATATTGTTTCTCAGTGCCTACAAGAGTTCAATAACTGTGGACTAAATGAATTCTAAAAGAGGATCTTCACATTACCTTTGCCATATGGAATGATGTATATCAAGACATTGTTTCCATGACAGCATTAGCTAGAACCTATGTGTGGTAGCCTGGAACTGAATTAGACTTTGAAATGAATGGTAAACCACTGTAGCTCATTTATTCAATAAATACTTACTGAGCACTCCTTATCTGCTAGGATATTTGACATAAGTAATCAACACATTTATTTTAGGTGGTAAGAGACCAAGACATCTTGATTATTGCAAGGGAAGAACTTTATTGGGTTTTGGTATGGACCTGATTAAAAAGATGTGAAATACTGCCAGTTTCATCTCAAATCTATATAGCTTTGAGTCAAGCATGTCAGATACTTTATTATAATTCTTTATATTTTATCCCACTTAAATCATCCTCAAATAGTCACACAAAGGAGAGCACATATTCTAAAGGTATGTGTTATATTTTCTTTCAGCGTGTCCCCACAAGTTCACTAATGAAATACAGTATGACCATCCTAGCTTTCTGACTCTGTTACCTAACCTGGGCTAACCAATTAAACTTTCTGAGCATCAGTTTCCTCATCTATGAAATGGTCAAACTAATATGAAATGGTCAAATATACATTTATTACTTATCACCACAAGTAATGCCTTTAAGTTTTTGGGAATTTATTAACTCGTTAGGCAAATTTTAACTGGGTCTTGAAAGATGATACACTTTCTTCTAGCAAAAAAGAAAGAGAAGAACACTTCAGAGGGAGGAAAGGTGACATGTTATGTATATAGAGTATAATGTCTACTGGTTAAAACTATACCTTAGGGGTCATCAGTTGACATAACTTGGATTATGCACACATATGGGTTGTGCACACCGTCATTTAGTCACAAGGCTATGCTTTAGTGTATAGACCAAGTGCTTTAGCTCATTTTATCCCTGATTCCCACTAAAAGCATTTTTAAAATGTGTATATATAAAATACAACAAATGCTACAAATATCTACTTTCATTGGTGAAATTCGTGGCTAGTTGATTAGTATATAGGATATTAGAAATAGGCTTTTAAAGATAAAAAATTAAAAAAGGCCAGATGCTGTGACTCAGCCTATAATCTCAGCACTTTGGGAGGCTGAGGCAAGAGGGTTGACTGAGCCCAGGGGTTCAAGACCAGGCTGGGCAACTTGGTGAGACCTTGTCTCTACAATAAATCACAAAAACTAGCCGGGCATGGTGGCGTGCATCTGTAGTTCTGGCTACTTTGGAAGCTTAAGGTGAAAGGATAACTTGAGCCCAGTAAGTCGAGGCTGTGGTAGCCGTGAGCAGCATGCCACTGCACTCCAGCCTGGGTGACAAAGAGTGAGATTCCTACTAAAAAAAAAAAAAGGGATTTCAGAAGTCATATTAGTATTCATTGTATGTGAATTGGCAGATATATTTTGGGGAAGATACTCCTATCTTGCATGAATAGTTATAGAAATTTGCAAGGTCTCTTAACTTTTTTTTTTTTTTTTGAGTTGGAGTCTCATTCTTTGTTACCCAGCCTGGAGTGCAGTAGCATGCTCATGGCCACCACAGCCTCGACCTGCTGGACTCAGGTGATCTTCTGCCTCAGTCTTCCAGGTAGCTCGAACTACAGAAGGTCTCCATCTTTTAAGAATGGCACCCCAGATATAATACCCAATGGCTTATTCTCTGATACTTGGTTGCCAGAATCAGAGTCAACACAGTATATTCAGTATATACAGTATATTCAGTTAGCTGAATTTTGCCACTAGAAAACATATCTGCCTCCGGTGTGGTACTGTAGACAAAAAGCTCAAATTTCATTGAAGGTCAAGGGAAATATGTTGTTTCATCATTTTATTTCTGCTTGCTAATTTATGTCTGTGGTAGAAGAATTTGGTATGAGACTTACTTTAATGATAATCAAGTAGCCAGGTGTGGGAGAGTAGATAACTCTCACATCAAATATTTTCTGGGGCTTTCATTAGCTCCCCCAAAAGTGCACCTGAGTTTAGCAGGACCACATTAGCCTGTACAGGCATGGACTGTGAGAGGTCGAGAGGCTCAGGGAACAGCCAGGAGTTTAGTATGTTTGGAGCATGGGAACATTGTGTTCCCAGAGGATGGCAGTAAGAAATGAGTTTAAAAATAAGTTTGGGGCCACCTGGTGGAAGAGGCTTGTGTTTCAGCCTCATAAGTATGTTTGCGGAGGAATCATCAGAGGTTTTCAAGAGGGAAGTTACATACGTTCAGATTTGCTCTCCGATTGCCACGTGGAGGGAGAGATAGCGGTTAGACCAGGGGTTAGTAAAGACAACCTTTGGGACACACCTTGCCTACTGCCTGTTTTGGTATGGCTGTGAGCTAAGAACGGCTTTTACATTTTTAAGTAGAGAATAAAAAAGAAGAAAAAATATTTCATGACATGTGAGAATTAAATGAAATACAACTCCAGTGTGTGTATATTGTCTTACGCCGTGCCTATTCATGTACGTGTTGTCCATTGTTGCTTTTGCACTGATAATGGAGTTGAATAGCTGCACAGGAATGGTATAACCCTCAAAGCCTAAAATGCTTGCTATCCGGCCCTTTACTGAAAACATCTGCCAGCCCTTAAGTTAGAAAGGAATTGTCATAGTCCATGTAAGAGATGATAGATCTGGTGGCAAGGTGGGGAGAGGGGTTTCCTGGGTGGGAATATAAGAACTTAGAAATGGGTTGAATTTTGGTGATGAGGGAGAGCCTGATGGCTCCTCCTTCTTATTCCTCTAGCGATGCTATAAAATGAGGAAGAGTATCCAGGAGAAGAGATGACTTGATGAGACAGGAGGAGTAGACATTAATTTGGGCTGGGCATTGGAAAATCTAGGTAGAAGATTCTCATATGTATGTCTAGAGGGATGTTGGGGCTAGAAATTTGAGATTTATTCATCTAAGATTCTATATGAAACTCAAATATATATATGTATATGTATATACTATATATATTTGAATTGGAGTCTCACTCTGTCGCCCAGGATGGAGTGCAGTGGCACACTCACGGTCATCGCAGCCTCAACCTGCTGGACTCAGGTGATCCTGCCACCTCAACCTTCCAAGTAGCTGCAGAGTTCAAATGAGCTGAATACAGGAATGGATTTATTACATTCAGCAATGGGTGGGTTATTGGCAGTATTAAGCAGTTTAGCTAAAATTGAGGATCGCCTACCTAGCATTTCCACTTGATCTCACGGGCATCGCAAGTCAACGCATTCTGATTTGAACTCGTCATTTTTCTGATCCCAATATGCACCACTGAAATCAGTGTTTCTTCTGTCAGGGATGATGCTGTCAAGCCAGAAGCCTGGGGGTCAGGCTGGTCATGTCCTTATCCCTCACCCCAGATAGTTGGTCAATCACTGAGTCACGTGGTTCTATCTCCTTAATATTTCTTCCCCATGCCCAGGACTCTGTTTCCACAGACGTCCCTATAAAGCAGTTACAATCTCTGCTGGACTCCCATAATAGTGTCTTAACTGTTCTTTCCCATCTGTCCTCTGTGTCCCAATTTATTCTCTACCCACAACCAGAGCAATCCTTTTAAAAGCAGGGTGATCAGGTCATATCCCTGTTTAAATCCCTTTTCCTATTGTCCTGAAAATAAAGTACAAATCCTCAGTGTGGTCTAAAGCCCTCATGATTTGTCCACTGTGCATCCCACCAACATAATTTTGTACCATTTTCATTGAGTTTCTACAATAAAGCCATACCCATCCCTCTTCTAGTTTTTGAAAAACACATTTCCTTCTACTTCAGGGACTTTCTACCCATTAATCCATTAGCCTGGAATCTCCCCTGCTTCATGTAGTTAATCCTCCTGAATTCTTTCTATATTCATTTATGCTGCTTCTTTAGGGAAGCCTCCAATTTCCCAGTGGAGTCTAGTTTCCCTGTGCACTCCCATAGCTCTGGAGTGTCTTCCTCACAGAAATGAAGATCTTGTTTAGCATTTGTTTTTTCTTCCTGAAATCAGAAGCTATGTTATCTGACTGACTTCGGTGGCCTCAGTGCCAGGGTCAAGCAGTTCTACTCAATGATTCCTTGTGAAATGAACACGTGGTAGGAATGCAGAGATGGTAAGCTCCATAAGTTTGGCTCCATAGGTTTTTCTAAGTGTGTGTCCCAAAGGAAGGAGGACAACTTCGTAACAGCAAAAGTAGATTCAAAACAGCAAATTCATTCAAAGTAAAGGTTTTTCTTTTTTAATAGATGGGGAAGGCTTGAATATATTCACAGAGTAAAGGAATTCAAAAGGAAGAGAAGTGAAGTTTTGAGATCGATACTGAGAAGGGGATAACTGGAGAAGCAGAGAGGCGGGGAATCTAGGGGTCAGGGGGAAGGTCCAGCCATGGAAAGGAGGAAGGAACTGCCTTCTGATATTCATGGAAGTGCATCAGAATTAGGGTCACAATGGATAATTGTGAACATATTATGAAGACATTTGGAAGCAATTAATGCTTGGGCTCAGTTTTCTCTTAGAAGCAGGAGGTTGTTGTGGGTTGTATTGTGTTTTCCGAAAAGATTTGTTTAAGGCCAAATGTCTTGTAACTATGAACGTGATCTTATTTGAAAATAAGGTCTAGATGTAACCAAGTTAAGATAAGGTCATTAAAGTGGGACCTAATCTAATACAACTAGTGTCTTTATATGAAGAGGAAAATGCCATGTGATGACAGAGGCAAAGGCTGGAGCGATGCATCTGTTGTCACTGCCAAGGGACACCAGGGATTGACGGCCACCACCAGAAGTTAGGAAGAGTTAAGGAAAGATTCTACCCACAGTCCCATAAGAAGCCTGTCCCTGCTGGTACCTTGATTTCAGATGTCCAATCTCCAGAACCGAAAGGAAACATTTCTGTTGTTTTAAGTCATCCATTATGCTACCTTGTTGTAGCACCCCTAAGAATTCAATACAGACTTATGATCATTTTTTTGAGCAGTGTAGAGCACAGTGTTGGCTTAAGACAGTGATGAAGGAAGGAATAGAAGAGTCACTATGGGGAAAGACAAAGAGAGCTGATGAAAATCTAGCAAAAGGCCAGTTGAATATTCCCTAAACCTTCAAAGCCATAATAGGGTGAGTAAACAAGTAATAGAATTTAGAAAGACCATGCAGAACAATGGAAAGCATCTAGGTGAATATAATTTTAAAATTTAGCTATAATCTGTCAGCCAAGTCTAAAAAGACACAAGTTGGATACACTCTTTCTTTATCTTTAAAAAAGAAATATAATGACTCTTAAAAGGAAGGAAATTTTTTTGACGTTGGTTTCTTGTTTGAACGACTGTGAACAATCTAATCGCAACAGATTTTATGCAAAATGTAAATTCAACTCATTTAAGAGTACACTTTGTGTCAGATGTCTATGCTATCTCATTTACTTTAATCATTACTTAATGCAAATACTTTTTTCCCTTGTAACTATGAGAGCCCTGAGTTTTAGAGACATCACCCAGCTAGCGTGAGAGCTAAAATCAAGGTCTCTGAACTCCTTTTAACTTCTAATACTTTCAATTTCTCTTTCTACCATATAAGGTTGCAGGAATGTTTTTCAGGTAGGTATTTCTTAAACTGACCTTTAATAATTGCCAAGTGCATAACGAAAAAATGTAAATTCAGTGAAGATAGCTCTTTAGTGGTCTAAGTCCATGTAGTCCAAGTAAATAGCTTTCTGAAGATCTATTTTGATAAAGACGACAGTTTAGAATACCTAAAGAGATGAATGGATAAACTATCTTGCTCAAATATCACTTCTCACTGTTGCCTTTTGACAGAATCTGTGGAGCAGTCTGTTCAAATTAAATTCTGGCAAAAATCCTAGAGTGAAGATATCTGGCATTATTGTTTGAAAGAGGACTCACATGGTTTGGATATCAGAAGGCACTAGGCAAGTTTAACATTCTGTTGGAAGTGGAAAAGCCTGACGTGTTCTTCCTTGGCTGGAGGGTCATTGCACCTCTATGTCCTAATTAAAAATTTATGGAGTGAATAAGTCAATTTAAAAATTCTATATTAGCAATATTAGCTCAGAAATCATACAGTAGATGCAATACTGTGGCTATTTAGAGCAGCATAAATGTTCCTAGCTTTGCTGCTATTGAACATTCTAATTTCACTGCCTGATCTGAAGGTCAAGGGCATGAACTTCATGGAAAAAAAATCCTCCTTTGGGGAATCATTAGAGGAAGTGTGCCCCAGTTCACTACCAGTGATCACAGAGGAGGGGTACAAATGGTGCACAAAGCATACTTGCCCTTCAGTGACCCTCAAAGCACCCTGTGGCTCCATGTGTCTTTGACCAAGTTTATAGCTTCCCATTGCCCTTTGGGGCTATTGTGAAGCACCCAGGGGAGAAAGATGATCTCAGGTAGCCAGGATTCAAACTGTGCAAAATTGTCAAGATCACAATCAACTGTGCTGATTATTTACATGCAGTACCAACCACATGATCTTTATCTGTGGGATCAGGAACCACATTGACATATATCATCCAGTGCTGCTTTTTTGCATCACAGTTCCCGAGCATTAAGATGGAAGTAATAGGAACCCCATAGGGCCATGGATTATATAGCAACATATTTTCTTTCCAGAAGATCTGAAAAGTACTGTTGGGTAAGCTTAACATCTGATTAAATCAGAATATCTAATGAATTTTTAAAATGAGAAAATATCACATGCAGGCTTCTTGATGACTCTGGAGACTTCTCAGCTAGAATATAAATATCCCCTCTATACTTACAACGCTTTAATAGCCAAAATCATGCTACCAACAACTCTTTCACTGTAACTCTTTTATAACAGCAATAAACTATATCTGAATTTTAAAAGAAAGCGCTTTGACATTTACTTTACAAGTTCGCATACCTTTTTTGGTTTCTCTCCTTGCTTGGTGCTGGTCGAGGGGGACACAGATTAATGGAAAGGAGATAGAGGGGTCTGGGATATTCCACTAATACGTTATCTTAAAATGTCAAATATATTATTTACTCTTAGATGTAATTCTTAAGATGGAATAAAGAGTAGGCAGGACAAAGTATTAAAACAATGAGAGAAAATGTGACAAGGACACAAAGAATACGTCCATTTTAGGAGGGGGATTTTATAAATGAAGCAACGAAATGAAAGTATCAACACTATTTAATTGACAAGCAGTATTGCAAATAACCAAGAAGTGGAATTATTCAAGGATGATTGTTGTTTCTGAAATTAGAAGAAACTTTCATAAAGAAAATTGCATAACAATTTGGTGGAAGCTAATTAGCTTTCCTGTTAACATAAAAACATGAAACAATTAGCGAAAGAGATGTAGTTAATAGCAATTAAAGATATGTTTGTTACATTTTCCACAATGAGAAGCAAGGAAAATCATTACAGAAAAATATCAAAGGTAGACAAATTTTTCTGTGTAACCTATTGTGAAAAAAATTTAATTCAGAGTACATAGCCTTTTGACCTTTATTCCCCTGACTGGGTTAAAAAAATATGAGCAGGCTAGACTGTCCAGCTGATGACTTGGGGAAGGAATGTTGTTATTTTTAACTAGGCAAATACTTACAGAGTCATCTGTTTTGAACAAAGAAGACTGATAGTCTTGTTCTGCATTTTCCCTGCGTCTGGAGTCTGAACTTGGCTGACTCCAAATTAGGAAGAAACACCCTTGACTTCAACACAACTTCGGATCAGTTGAATCTCTGTTGGCTACAGTATTTAAGGTTTTATTTAAATTATATTATTGAGGCGTTGGCACATTTTCTAAGAATAAATGAAGGAGTAAGACTCCAAAGAGTTGTCTGATGAAAGAAACTCGTAAGTATTTTCAGTAAGTCATTCAATGATGTCACAAATGCCACTTCCAGAATTCTCAAAAGGAGCAAACACCTAGCTCTGCAGAAGGAGCTAACTGCTCTGCATTAAGTGTTGGCATTTAAAAGGATGCTATAACTCGGTGGCTCAGCATGTAATCCCGCGCCTTGGGAGGCTGAGGTGAGTGGATTGCCTGACCCTGTGGGTTTGAGATCCACCTGGGCAACTTGGCGAGACCTCATCTCTACAATAAATAAAAAAAAAATTAGCCGGGCGTGGTAGCGCGCGCCTGTAGTTCCAGCTACTTGGAAGCCAGAGCCCAGCAGGTCGAGGCTGTGGTGACTGGGAGTGGCCACTGCACTCCAATCTGGGCAACAGAGTGAGACTCCAACTCACAAAAAAAAAAAAAAAAAAGAATATAATGAATGGGGCCCGGATGCGATGGCTCATGCCTATAATTCCAGCACCTTGGGAGGTCGAGGTGAGAGGATTACCTGAACCCACTGGTTCAAGACCAGCCTGGGCAACTTGGTGAGACCTCATCTCTACAATAAATCAAAAAATTAGCTGGGCATGGTGGCGTGTGCCTGTAGTTCCAGCTACT
>CAUYQG010007639.1:0-13306 GCA_963574415.1 Tarsius wallacei | reverse complement strand
GGGAGGATTGCTTGAGGCCAGGAGTTTGAGACCAGCCTGGGCAACATAGCAAGACCCTACCTTGATTAAAAAAAGAAAAAAGTAGAGCAGAAAACACTATGGAGAAGCTCATAGACAAGTTGGGAAGACCTGTACACAGCCACTACATGCATAGACCCACTGATGAGTACAGTGACAAGCATAAAAGACCCGTGTGACAAGACCACAGGGACGGGCAAGATTGCACTGCAGGAGCGGTATCACTTCCTGCGGCTGATGACCACACACTTAGTGGCTTAAAACAACACATATTTATTCTCTGACAATTCTGGAAACCAGAAACCCCAAACAATCCTTATGGAGCCAAAATCAAGGTATCAGCAATCTCCTTCTAGAAGCTCCAGGGGAGAATCAGGATCTCCTCTGTCGCCCAGGCTGGAGTGCCGTGGCACGATCATGGCTTTCTGCAGCCTTGACCTCCTGGGCTCAGGTGATCCTCCTGCCTTAGCCTCCCGAGTAGCTGGGACTACAAGTGTGCACCACCACAACCGGCTAATTTTTTATTTTTTCCTAGAGATGGAATTTTGCTATATTGCCCAGGCAAGTCTTGAACTCCCAGCGCTTTATCTTTTTCAGCTTCTAGAGGCCGTCTGTATCCCTCAGCTCATGGCCCCTTCCTCTGTCTTCAAAGCACATCATTCTGACCTCAGCTTCTGTCCTCCCATTTACCTCTTCTGCCTTTGACTTTCTTGTCTTCCTCGTCTAAGGGCTTGTGGTTACATCGGGCTCACTTGGGTTTCCAGGATAATCGTCCCATCCAGAGGTCCTTATCATAATCACCCGGCAGGCTAAATAATGGCTCCCAAAGTTGATTTACACCCTAGTACTGCTTCCTGTGAGTGTCACCTTATAAGGCAAAAGGAACTTCACAGGTGTGATTAAACTAAGCCTGGTGCTGCCACCATACTAGCTGTGTGACCTCAGGCGAGTCCCTGAACCTCTCTGGGGCTCAGCTTCCTCCTCTATAAAATGGTAAACATAGCAGTTCCTTCCACAGACTCCCTGAGACCATTCTTGTAAAGCTGCATGCAGGCCCCAGCACCTGGTAAGTGCTACCCAGTCATGAACGCCCTTTTGAAGTTGTCTCCCTCCTGCAAGGCCCACTCAAATGTCACCTCCTCCATGAAGCTTCCCTTGCTCATCCAGACAGAAGTTCTTTTCTCTCCTCTGGCACTGAGCAACTTGGGTTCCTTGCTTACAACTTAGGAGACATTGAACATGGAATGGCAATTATCTGTGGACAACTTCACTCTTGGTAAACGTATTCTCTTGTCTCTGGGCTCTGGTCCCTGGCACCAAGTCTGTGCCTGGCCCACAGGCATGGGCTCAGGTGATCTTCCCACCTCAGCCTCCCAAGCTGCTGGGACTACAGTCACATGCCACCACACCCAGTTACGTTTTTAACTTTTTTGTAGAGATGACTACTTTTTAAATTTTTTGTTGAGATGAGGCCTCACTATGTTGCCCAGGCTGGTCTCAAACTCCGAGGCTCAAAGGATCCTCCCGCCTCAGCCTCCCACAAAGCTGGAATTATAGACACAAGTCACTGCTGCTATGACCGCTGGCTTTGTGATCGAACAGGAAGGTAGTCTGGCCTCCTCAGCAGTCTCCTTTCCGAGTCCTGCCAGCCCAGTTCTTGATATCAGGGGAAGAGGGACTCTAGGGGTCAGAACATAAGAGCCAGCAAAACCCTGGAGACCACCTGTTCCCACCTCTTCCCCTGTCCGTGGGGACAGTGAAACTCCCAAACCCAGAATGGGCTTCTGACCGCCAGGTAAAAAACCTCACCCTGCATCTCCTGGGTCAGGGGAAAACAGCGAGGCAGGGGCTGGTGGCTGGGGGAGTGCTGTGTCTCTCACACACACACACAGAGCGATGGGAGCTGCTTTGCATGCTCCCTGTTTGCTAAACAAAACCAAACCAACATCAGGAATTCAGCCACTTGGGCGGCAGCAGGCAGGGGGGTGCAGGGGAGTATGAGGCGGAGCTGAGTCATAAGGGGAGGGAGACAGGGTTCCTCTTTGTCCGCTGGACTTCACTGAGACCCGGACTGAGCTTGTCCGAATCCGCTGCTGAGTGGGTGTGCAGGGCGGGACCACGGCAGCCTCAGAGCAGTGGGGGCTGGACCCCTCCTGTATACTGCAGAGAAGGGGACACAAAGTTACCCTGAGCCAGAGAGCAATCTGCTGCCCCTCCCATCCCTCACCCCTCAGGGTTGTTGGAACCCCAGGGCTGCGGCAGGGTGGGCTTTGCATGCAGGACAAGCCCCAGAGAGAAGGTGGCCCCAGGCAAGGCTCACAGTTGGGCACTGGCTGGAGAAGTGTTTTCTGGCATGTTCAGTCTCCTTCTGGATGTAGGGGCTGCGCTCACCACATGGGGCAGGGGGGAGAGGACCCAACAAGTACAGTGGGTCACCACCAACCTGCAATCTGTGATTTGAGGGGTGCTGAAGCTCCCATTCTTCCCTGGCTCCCCTGGTCTGAAATTCCAGCCACCTGAGTCACAGTGTGACTAAAAGGCACTGTCCAGCCCTGGGGGACTGGCCATAGCTTCCATGTGCCCTGGAGTTTGAGACCAGGCTGGGCAACATAGCGAGACCTCATCTCTACAAAACATTTAAAGATTAGTTGTCTCTACAAAAAAAAAAAAAAAAAAATAGCTGGGCATGGTGGTACATGCCTGTAGTCCCAGCTACTTGGGAGGCTGAGGGGGGAGGATTGCCTGAGCCCATCCATGGCTGTGGGCCAGGCCCGGGCTTGGTGCATATGGAATGGAGGCCCAGAGAGGGTAGGTGCAAACCCAAGGTCATGGTGGCTGTTAGTGGCCATGTCACACAGAACCCAGAGTCCACTGAGGGCTGAGTTGGGCAATTCCCAGAGACCCCGCCATGGAAATCACTGATAAGGATGGAAATAGGCCTCTCAGGTCGGCCCAGAGATTTGTGCATGTGTGTGGCTGAATTGGCCTCAGCTGTCCCAGCTGCCCTTAAGTGGGCTGGTCTAGAAGAAAGGATGAACAGAGAGGTGAGGAGGCAGAGGCAGGAACTGGGCACAAGGGCTGTCAGAGAATTGGATGGAAGCAGGGTTCTGTGTAACCTGGAAGATCAGGACCTGTTCTGCAAGTTCCCTAGAGACCAGACTTCCTCCCGTCCCATCACCTAGCAAAAAGAGCCCCAGCCCCAGCCACTCTCCGTGACCCAGCCTTCAGGGGTGACCCTGGTCCCCTGACTTCAAAGCCCTCACTCCAATCATTCACTGAGCTATGTCGATTCCCACTTACAGTGTAGTATGGGTGATGGCTACTCCAGCAGAAGGAGCCGGGAATGACCAAGGATCTGGTTTGGCCAGAAATATACAAATGAAGCAGGAAGGACCATGGAAGTGGGAAGAGCAGGGTCTAGGCATTGGGGAAGATGGAAGACCTCCATGGAGTCATTGACTTATGGGCCCAGAGGCCAGGGGAGTAGCAGAAGTGCCATCAGGCTGAGCTTTAGAAAGATGACCCGTGGCGGATGCGCAGTCTGGTCTTGGGGGCATCACCTCGACTCCCCTGCTGGGGTGGTTCAGGCAGTGGAGGGGTTTTGGGGTGAGAAAGAACAGCAAGGCGCTGCCGGCCCTGCCTCCTGGGGATTCTGGACAAGAAGCAGGGTCTTTCCAAAAGGCCTTTAGGGAATTCTCCCTCTTTTAAAATTTTTTTGTTTATAATTTTTTTTTTTTTTGGAGTTAGGAGTCTCACTCTGCCACCCAGGCTGGAGCGCAATAGCACACTCACAGCCACCACAGCCTCGACCTGCGGGGTTCAGGCAATCCTTCCGTCTCAGCCTTCCAAGTAACTGGAACTGCAGGCGTGCACCACCACACCCCAGCTAATTTTTGATTTATTGTAGAGACGAGATCTCTCCATGTTGCCCAGGCTGATCTCGAATCCATGGACTCGGGCAATCTTCTCGCCTCCACCTACCAAAGTGCTGGAATTGCAGGTGTGAGCCACTGCGCCTTGGCTATTTTTTGTTTTGTTTTGTTTTTGTTTTTTTGAGTTGGAGTCTCACTCTGTTGCCCAGGCTGGAGTGCAATGGCACCCTCCAGGCCACCACCACCTCGACCTGCTGGGTTCCGGTGATCCTTCTGACTCAGCCTTCCAAGTAGCTGGAACCACAGGCATGCACCACCCCACCAGCTAATTTTTTGATTAATTGTAAAGATGAGGTCTCGCCAAGTTGCCCGGGCTGGTCTTGAACCCGTAGGCTCAGGCAATTCTCTCATCTTGGCTTCTCAAAGTGCTGGGATTATAGGCGTGAGCCACCGCACCCAGCTATTTTTAATTTTAATTTTTTAAATAAAGATGAGGTCTCGCTATGTTGCCCAGACTAGTCTCAAACTCCTGGGCTCAAGAATGCTCCCACCTTGGCCTCCCAATGTGCTGGAATTACAGGCATGAGCCACAGTGCCCAACCCACCACTGGGGAATTCTTGATGCTCTTCCCCACCCTCGAGTCTTTGTCCACAGGGTTCCCTCCACCTGAAATGCCCTCCTCCCCCTCTGAACCCCCTCAGCCTCACATCAAGTGCATGAAAAAAGCTTTTGAATGTGATCACCCATGACCCTCCATTCCACTCCTAGGAATGTATCTTAAAGACATAATTATGAATGGGTGCCGTACATAGTGGCTCACGCATGTAATCCCAGCACTTTGGGAGGGTGAGGCAGGAGGATTGCTTGAGCCCAGGAGTTCAAGACCAGCCTGGGCAACATAGCAAGATCTTGTTGCTGCAAAAAATTAAAAAATTAACCAAGCATGGTGATATGTGCCTGCAGTCCCAGCTACTCAGGAGGCTGAGGCAGGAGGATCGCCTAAGCCCAAGAGGTCAAGGCTTTGGGGGGCCATGATTGTGCCACTGAACTCCAACCTGAGTGACAGAATGAGACTCTGACTCACACACACACACACAAAAAGGCTGGGCGCAGGGGCTCACATCTGTAATCACAGCACATTGGGAGGCAGAGGCAAGAGGATTGCCTGACCTCAGGGGTTAGACCAGTCTGGGCAACTTGGCAAGACCTCGTCTCTAAAATAAATCAAAAAATCAGCTGGGCATGGTGGCACATGTCTGTGGTTCCAGCTACTTGGAAGGTTGGGGCAGAAGGATCACCTGAGCCCAGCAGGTTGGGGCTGAGGTGGCTATGAACATGCCACTGCACTCCAGCCTGGGTGACAGAGTGAGACTCTGACAAAAGAAAGAAAGAAAGAGAGAGAGAGAGAGAGAGAGAGAGAGAGAAGGAAGGATGGAAGGGAAAGAAAGAAAGAAAAGAAGAAAGGAAGAAAGAAATGTTTTAAAAATCAGTATACAGCCCATGATTCCATTTTGTTAATTATATACACACACTCAGAAGGAAGTGTACAAGGTTAGAGGGCGGCATATCAACAGTGGCTGTGGCTGAATTAAGGGATCTTTCCTCTTATTCTTCAGCGTGTCTTATTTTTCTGTAATGGGCGTGCATGATAACATTATCACAGGCACTAGAAAAAAAGACTCTCTAACTTAAATAGAATTTCTCAGCCTTGAGAAATTCTGCTCCTCCCTCAGTGCTGCGGCCCCTCTGGGCCTTGCAGCAGGGTGCACAGCCTTGGGGGCAGGTGTTTTTCTGCTTACAAGTGCTGGCTGGCTCGCCCCCAACCCCTACCCCAAGAGCCAGCTCCTGGCCAATGCTGGGTCCCCTCCGTCAAGGCCAGCACCTAGTAGGTCCCCCAGTAAGTTTCGGATAAATGTGCTCCTTCTCGGCAGCTGGGGAGGGACCACCAAGGCAGAGACAGAGCCTGGCTTGGGAACTATGGGGTGGGCACTGGACATGTTATTCTTCTCCTAGTCTGGGTCAGGGACTGCCCAGAACCATCTTCAGGGGTGTCTGCCTGGGGCTGGGCCGGCCGGGAGCCAGGCAGGACCTGGGGGTTCCTGGGAGGTAGGGGCTGCAGGAGGGAAATCTGAGGACAGGCGTGTTCTGAGCCCACCATGCTCAGGTTTGGCCTGATAAGTTTATCACACGGTGCCGGCTGCAAACCGTCAGCCTGGAGCAGGCCCACGGGCCGGGCAGGAGGGCTCTCCTGGACCGATAGCGCCTTCCAAGTGTTATCTGGGGCCTGGTGGCCCAGAGAGCGGGAAAGGGGAACAGGAGGGGGAGAGAGAGAGACAGAGAGAGAGAGAGAGAGAGAGAGAGAGGGAGACTTCCAGCCACATCACTCAAAGAACAAGTGCCATAGAGGAAGAGGCCTCCAAGTTTCCTCAAGGGCCCTTGAGACCCCAGCCTCCAGCAAATGCAGCCAGGAATTAGCGCAGGCACATGCAGGCTGAAGACCCCATTGAACCTGGTCACAGTCTTCTAGGCCACCAAATGGCACTGATGATTCCCAGTTCTCCTGCAAGACCTAAAGAAAAAGCCCCCAGGGCGCCGAGGATCTCAGTGCGTGTGGCCGCAGCGGCTGGTGGGGAGTTGACCCGGCGGGCAGCCCACCGGACCGGCGACACGGAGGCAGGCGTGCCCCCGCTCTGCGCTGCCTCTCCGGTGGCGTCCGCCTCCAGGGCCATGGCGAAGCGCGAGCAGATCCTGGTCCTCGACCCACCCGCAGACCTCAAATTCAAAGGCCCCTTCGCAGATGTGGTCACGACAAACGTTACATTGCGAAATCCATCGGATAGAAAAGTGTGTTTCAAAGTGAAGACTGCGCACCTCGCCGGTCCTGTGTGAGGCCCAGCAGTGGAATGATTGACCCCGGGTCGACTGTGACTGTTTCAGTAATACTACAGGCCTTTGTCTGTGATCCAGATGAAAAGAGTACACACAAGTTTATGGCACAGACAATTTTTGCCCCACCAAACACTTCAGACATGGAAGCTGTGTGGAAAGAGGCAAAGCCTGATGAATTAATGGATTCCAAATTGAGATGTGTATTTGAAATGCCCGATGAAAATGATAAATTGGATGAAGGCCTAAGGCTCAGAAAGGTAGTACATTCGGATAAGCCCGGATCAACCTCAGCTGCATCCTTCAGAGATAATGTCACCAGTCCTCTTCCTTCACTTCTTGTTGTAATTGCAGTCATTTTCATTGGATTCTTTCTAGGGAAATTCATATTGTAGAGTGAAGCATGCAGAGCGCTATTTCTTTTTTTGTCTCTTGACCAGAAAAAGATTTGTTTACCTACCATTTCATTGGTAGTATGGCCCGCAACGACCATTTTTTTGTGTGTGAACAGCGTCATAGGTTTTGCCTTTAATGATCTCTTACAGTTAGAAAACACAATAAAAACAAACTGTTCGGCTACTGGACAAATTGTATATTACCAGATCATCACTAGCAGATGTTAGTTGCACATTCAGTCCTTTATGAAATTCATAAATAAAGAATTGTTCTTTCTTTGTGGTTTTAATAAGAGTTCAAGAATTGTTCAGAGTCTTGTAAATGTTATTTTAATAATCCCTTTAAATTTTATCTGTTGCTGTTACCTCTTGAAATATGATTTATTTAGATTGCTAATCCCACTCATTCAGGAAATGCCAAGAGGTATTCTGTGGGAGAAGTGGTGCCTCTTACAGTGTAAGTTTTCTCCTTTACCTTGCTAATATCATGGCAGAATTTTTCTTATCCCTTGTGAGGCAGTTGTTGACTGAGTTTTTCATCCTTACAATCCTGTCCCATGGTATTTAACATAAAAAAAAATAAAACTGTTAACAGATTCTTGCTCGATAGCTTGTTTGTGTCTCTCGTGTCATTAGAGGGGGGGTATCAGGGAGTCCACTGTATGCTGACATGAAATTTATGTTGCATAATTTTCTTATATTGAAACTCTTTCAGATGTTACAATATTTTAAAAGTCCTCATTTTATTAAGGAAAGGGATTTATTAAATTTTAAGCTGCTTTGGTATTTTGGAAGATTATAATCAGTTTGTTTTCAAGATAAACAAGAAAATAAGCAAATGCCATGAGAATAAAAGTGTCATAATTTTAATGAGTATGTGTATGACATACAAGCTGTATTGCATTGAATTTACCCCATTCTTACCAGGTTATTTTAGTATCAAGGAAGATTTACTCTCCTTGGTTTTAAAGTACTTTTTAGCCTACTTAATACTTAATTTCATAATAATTCTTATTACTTTATAACATTTCATAATCATGGTTGAATGTACTTTTTTTCCCCTGTCCAATTTGATACTGAAAATAAATTTCCATAGTGGGAATTTGGTATTACTGAGCAAGCCTTTGGAATTTTCTTTGTGAAAAATGACTTTATCTTTTGCAAATCTGTTAGCCATGTGAAACACGTTTTCAGTATAAGTATGCATTGTAGGGTCTGATACTTTCCTGCACTTAGTCTTATGTCTTCATTTATTTTATTCATACTAGGATAGAAAATTTTGGGACCCAGAGAAAGTAGATTAAGTCTTCAACTGTGCACAACATAATTCAAGTGAATTTTTATTTTAAAAAGTAGGTGTTAGTTATTTTGTAAAAGATGCACTCTACCTGAAAGGGAAATTGGATTTTGGAACTTGATGTGGTGCAGTGAAGTATTTTTGGCCCAGGTCTGTGTATATACATTTTATAAAAGAGTGAAATGTTATATAAAGTATTTTGGTTACTTTTTCATTTCAGTTGTGTTTTGAATTTGTCAGATCACATGTATTGTGTTATTGTGCTTTATAGTATCTTTTATAAAACCTTGCTTGTGTGCAAAAGTTAGTAAAAACAAACACAAGTAATACCTGTTCATTACTAGCATGCTACTGCAGGTAATATTTCCATTGCTGTATGTGTCCTTTACTGTCCTTGTAAGGTCCCTACACCCTTTTTTGGTAACTGGAAAAGCATGCTAAAAAAAAAGTCTTAGTTTTCATCCCATAAATGCAGAATCAGTAATTCCTTGGCTTAAAGCTCTCTATTTAATCAACGTTGTTGGTGATAAGTATCAAGCTTGTTATCTCATAGCTGTCTTTTAAAAAAAATTTAAGTTCTTAAAAAATTAGCAAAATCCCGTTTTATGGGAATGCTCCTTAAAATTCATTTTAACACCTTTGTTTTGTAGTTGAGGAATCTGAGGCCTTATGAGGGTTAAGCGAACTTTCCTCAGGTCCCCCAGGTAGGTAGGGACAGAGCTAGAACTAGAAATCTGGTCTCTTGACTCTGGCTCAGTGTCTCTTTTGGTAACTTTGTAGAAAAAAGTTTGTCTTAATTTGACAGATTACTGAAATAATGAAAACATGCTCTTTAATATTAAACTGTGTGGAATTTCTTATCATTAGACTGTATTAAAGGCCACTGTTGAATAGTCTTATGTTTAGTTAGTGTTTAGGCTAGAAATGCCACCCACATTGGTAATAGATAAAAATTACAAAATACGATGTATTTCTAGGTAGGCATTTTATGAAATGCATTATGCAATGGTTGGTTTTGAGATAGATTGTAGTCTGGATAGCATCCTCAAAATAAAGTATATGTGAACTTACTAACTGTCTTACATGTCAGGATATGCTCTGATTGTATAGGAGACACTACATTCTTTTTAATTGTATGAAATGTGATCAGATTATTTTATTGCCAACAGTTTTATTTTGCAAGAGTCCACTGTATTGATTGACTGGTAATACATAGATTAAATTTGTCTTCTTTCTTTACATGTTTAGGAGTTTTTGCTTCACCTACCTGCTTACTTGTGTCTGTAAGCATGGGGGAAATACGCTCTTGCTAATACTGAAATTACAATCAAGTAACCAAGGCCTTAAGTTCATATGTGACACTAAATGCACTACCTTCTTCTTCTTTTTTTTTTTTTTAAATAAATGTACTTTAACTTTGCACATTCTTGTATTTACAAGAAACAAATTTAAGAATTGTGTTCTGAGAATGGTATGTTACTTTAAAAAACAAAACAAAACAAAAACCAGAAAGTATGTATGAAATTCAGAAATTCTGGTAAAAAAAAAACTTTTTTTCCCTTAATTTCTCTTTCAAGTACCTTAGCTCAAAAGTTCTCCTGAAGTTGATATTACTTGATACAGGAATTACTCTTGGACTGTAATCTTTTAAATTAATACTTTTCACTTTGGAAGCAAGTTTTAACAAGTTAAAAAAGAAAACAGTTCTTATGGGGCGTGTCTCCATGTTGTGATCTTCTGCCACTTAGAAACATTCAAGTAATAGTTCTCTTAGAGCTTTGCACATTCATATTCATCTTTTTGGTGTGTGTGTAGATAGGTTTTTTTTTTTTTTCCCTTAATGGCCTTTGCTAGAGTTAGGGAAAGATCGATGCTTTACCATATGGAAAAACAACAAAATCAGATGGTAGATAAAGGATCTTTATTTTCTAGCTTTCAAGGGAAATTTAACTATTACATGAATAAATAAACTGTTTAAAAAATGTGATGAAGTGTCATTTTCCTTTCCACAGTGGAAAAAAAAATTTATTTGTACAGATTGGATGGTATGTATATTTATGTTCTCTGTTAAGCGTTAATAGCCAATCACTGGTTGAGACTTAAGTTTTGATGGCAGATAGTCTCTTCCTTAGTGACCTTGAGCCTAAGTATTTTTTAGTAGGAAATGATGCCAGATTTTTCAGTTCCACATCTGTAGCCCTCTTGGTAGAAGCCATGCTTCTGGGGAGTTCTGTGCAGGAATTGTGGTGTCTTGGGAATGCTTAGTCAGCCAAGGGTTGGTTGACAAAGAGGTATGAACACATATCCTTAAGGAAAAAAAATTCTATTCCGTTTCCTACATTTCTGGTGGCAGAGGTAGTTTGTGCACTTTTGGCGTTTTTGAAAATACGGAGCCGGGCTCGGTGGCTCAGCCTGTAATCCGGTGCTTTGGGAGGCTGAGGTGAGTGGACTGCCTGAGCCCGTGGGTTTGAGACCCGCCTGGGCAACTTGGCGAGACCTCATTTCTACAATAAATCAAAAAATTAGCCGGGCGTGGTAGCGCACGCCTGTAGTTCCAGCTACTTGGAAGGTTGAGGCGGAAGGATTGCTGGAGCCGGCAGGTCGAGGCTGCGGTGGCCGGGAGCGGCCACTGCACTCCAGTCTGGGCGACAGAGTTAAACTCCAACTCAAAAAAAAAAAAAAAAAAAAAGAACGATATAAAAAAAGAATGGCAAATTCCGCCATTCAGCATCAATTGCTGGTAACGTTCCATTTGTTTCCTATAGTATGAGTGCTCTTCAAGTATAATCGTGCATTCCATACAATCTTGTATCCTATTTTATCTTCACAAGGTAATTTCCTTTTTTCTTTTGCAAACTAGGTACAAATGATGGCAGAAGTATTTTGCTTTATTACAGTCATTTTCTTAAGGTTATTGATATTTTGTAATGTAACTTGATTGACCTGACCTTTTGGTAATTCCTTTTCTGGTTTTGCATGCCCTCCTATTAGTACATTTGTTTTAAAAAGCTTATTGTTTCTCAGTTCTTTTGTATAACACTCATCTTGAAAGAAGTTATAGGGAAGGTATTAAGATAAAACTTTTTAGCAGTGGTATTCAATTTTGGTGTAGTACATTACATGTGATAAGCCTAAAAGCAGAAGCTACTAATGCTTGGACAGCATCCTCAGAGATACGCATCTAAGTGGTCTGGTTAAGACCTGGTATGATGGAGTTTTTAAATTCCAGTCATTTTATTCTGCAGCCAGAGAACTGTGTTTGGCTTTTAAATGCCAAAGGCAAGTATAAAATAGATTCAATTAAGACTTTAGTCCTACAATACAGGGAAACTTTTCAGATTTTTTTTTTCTTTTAAAATAAATTATAGAGTCACTGTTAGATATTGCTTAATGCAAAAGCTGTGTTTGTATAGTTAGGATTGCTAGAACACCAGTAAAAGTTTTTAAGTCATAAATGTGAGCTGTCAGTGCAAAAATGAAAAGCAATTTGAGAAGGTTTAGGGGCTTCAGTTTTAATGACCATTTTACTGACACCCTGAGTAACCACTCATCTAAGAAATTTATTTTGCCCATCATATATTTCTCAAAGCATAAGACGGGTTTCAAATACTATATGCTTTTCACGATCCTTATCACTGTATGCCAGGCCTTAGGCCTTAGTTTTATGTCAACTCATTTATTCCTCAGAGACAAATACTTTATCTCCATTGTATGGGATGGGGGAAGGCAGGATTAGAGGCTAAGTTTGCTCAGGCTTACATAAATAGCAAGTTAGATCTAGATGGTCTGATTCTAGAGTCCACGCACTTCATTACAATCTGTCATGTGAGGGAGATTACTTACACCCTTGTCCAAGTCAAATATTGTCTCTTCACAAAAAAACAAGTATGGTTATTGTGTAATGCCATTGGTTTCGTTTTAAAGGCAGTACTGATACTGCTTTGTGAAAAGTTGTTAAGACTTGGTCCTTGTGACTGAATTTCTACGATCTCATGATAAAATTTGAATGGATTAAAAAAAGGGAAGACTTAAACTTTTGGTAACTTCTTTCCTCCTTTATTTTTCAAGGAAATGAGAAGAAATAAACTGCCTGTTAATCTCAATTCGTGAACAAGACCAACGTGAATGTTTCTAAAGTTTGTTAATGTATTACAAGAAGGCTACAGAATTTATGGAAATAACTTATGTGACCTTGGTCTTTTCTATATGGTCTTTTAAGATTTAATGATTTAAACCAAGTGTTTGATTTTTTTGTAATTAACTTTGTGGTTTAAATTCTTGCCGCTGTTTATAGTTGTACAAAGAACAAAAGATGTTAATATAGACACTTAAAAACCCTGAGGAAAATTAGTAACAGGTTTTTTGAGGGGAGAGAAGTTATTGACAATGTAAGTGCTAAACCCCTTACCCGCTAAAAAACACCAAAACCAAAACTGTGGAGGGTTGAAATGGCAAGTAATTAAGATCTGTTGTACATTTCCAGAGCAATAAGAATTCCTAATTTTAGTACCTTATTTCAAGAAGTGGAGGTTTGTTAGGAATTACATCTGTGTGGGACAAACTTGCTCTCTTTGTGTGCTGTTTTATTCCAAGTGTATCTTTAATTGTATATAATATGTAGATAAATATATGAGGGGTGTATTGAATCACTGTAAATTTAGAAAAGTATTTTACTTAAAAATCCAACTTAAATCTATATTCAATATTTTTTATTATGATATTGTGGGGTACAGTTAAGGGTTAGGTATACAAATATGCTTTGTTCAGGCACCCTTGTTGATAAGAGGTGTCTCCCCATCCCCTGACAGATATTTACTACCATTAATCCCATCTCCCT
>CAUYQG010007635.1:0-15968 GCA_963574415.1 Tarsius wallacei | reverse complement strand
CTTCCGCCTCAGCCTTCCAAGTAGCTGGAACTACAGGCGCGCGCTACCACGCCCGGCTCATTTTTTGATTTATTGTAGAGATGAGGTCTCGCTTGCCCAGGCGGGTCTCGAACCCGCGGGCTCGGGCAATCCACTCACCTCAGCTTCCCAAAGGCGCAGGATTACAGGCTGAGCCACCGAGCCCGGCTACCAAAAAATTTTTTAAAAAAGGAAAGACCTACCAGATCTGCTTATGAACAATCTTCACAAGAACTGGTGAGGCAATTACACACATAGTCATTTAGCCAAAAGGGTTCTAAAACACCCCAGGGAGTAAAACACTGAGGCAGTAGTGGAAACAATGCCAGTTTTGAGGATAGGAGTGAGGTCTGACTGAGGATTAAGACTTTTCAGAGCCTAGACTCTGGTGACAGGGTTAAGAATGGCCTTAGGAAACAGGCAAATAATAGAGAGTAACTGGCATATCCTTCAAGGACTTCCAGGCCCTGTCACCCACAAGGAGGTCACGGTAGCAAAGATGCGTGATATCTATACCACCCTGGTATGGAAGTGGGGGGTCCTGGGGCTGGAGATAGGAGTGGTAGAGCTCCCATGGGAGCCTCCCACCTGGGACCTGGCAGAGAAGCTGGCTCTGGTCTCAGGAGTGAGCTCTGAAGGAATAAGAGTCACAAAAAAGAGAGGCCACAAGCATAGTGGTTAAAGAGTCAGATGGACCAAGGCTGATTCTCCTGCTGTGTGTCCCTGAGTGAGTCACCTAAACTCTTAGTGCCTAACTTTCTTCATCTGAAAAATGGCAATAATAATAGAACCTCCTTCATAGAGTAGTTAAAAGGATTTAATGGGCTGGTATTTGTAAAATGCTTAGAATGGTGTCTGATACACTGTAAGTACTTTTAGTGTGTTTGGTAAATAAATTAAATATTGTTCATGGAAAAAGGCAGTACTGGGCAGGTAGGTGCAGGAGCTGAAAATCTAGGTCAGGGGAGCCCCTGGAATCTGATGGGGGTAAGAGGGGAGGCACCCAGGAAAGCAGTCTCCAGGTGCCAGGACTCCAAGGATACCTGGGATGAGGGACAAGGTCCAGCCAGAGAGAAATGCCAGCAAGATTTATTGAGCCCCTATTTCATGTCAGGAACTGTGCTAAATACTCTATAGGCATCATCTCATTTCATCCTCACAGAACCCACATGGTGGATATGATTGCACATGTGACAAGCAAGTGAATTAATCTCTCCAGATCACACAGATAATGAACAGTAAGAGGAGGTAGAAGTCCAGCCAGCCAGGGCATTGATGCAGGCCTCAGTCTGGGCTCCAGCAGCATTCCAGATTTTGGGATAACTGGATCACATGAAGGAACAGACAAAAGCCGTGGCCGAGTAGGCTTCTGAGAGCCCCCTGCCTGAATCAGTGCTGGCCTAGGGAGGTAGGCTACCAAGGCCAGAATGGGGCACAGTACCTCTGGTGGCATAGGCAGGGCTTAGAAAACAAAAAGGATAGTAGGATTCAGAGCTAAAATGCCCATGAACTACACAATCTCCCAGGGTCAGAGATTCAGGGATATAGAATTAGTATCTACTGAGTATTAAAACGGTCTACTAGGCTCTGGATTAAGTGCTTTACATGTCATAACTTACTGAATTCACAAACAACACTATGAGATAGGTACCAGAATACTCTCCATTTGATAGATGAGGTTCTGAGGCTCAGAGATATTGCCACTTGCCTAAGGTCACATAGCTAGTAAGTGTGGAACTAGGATCCAAACCCCAGTCTGATTCCAGAGCCCAAGCTCTAGATGGTGCCAGAAAAGCTAAAACTCAGAATAGTCTGAGGCTGCTAAATAGGATAAGGAAGGCTTCTTGGTTCTTTTAGGCAACAAATGTGCCATCATTTATGGATATGCTAATTGGGGATAATGCCCATCTGGTCCCTTCCAAGGAGTCCCCAGCCATTGAGAGGGAGGGACGAATGACATCCAGCAGTACCACTAGTTCTCCCCTGGGTTAAATCTGCAGTTCTAGCAGTTCTTATTATTAACAAAATGTAAATGCTTTTATTTGAATATATATTTCACTATAAATTCAACATCCTATTCAGCTATAACTCTTAGTGAGACTATTAATAAAGTGTGTGAGAAGCAATATAGTTAGTCCATGACTAAAGACATATTTCAAAAGAGAGAAGCTGATTCTATCATCTGTCCCCCAATAAAACCCAAAGCACCTACAAGTCTTACTGTATTGCATTCAAAATGGGTGACACGTTCAATTGGTGCTCGACAAATATATTTGTCTAACATCACTCCTAAGACCCATCTGGCAAAGCACAGAAATAAAAGATAAATCTCAATGAGCAAAGAGAAAGGTAGTAGAGGGACATTACCCTCAAATGAGAGATTTCAATACACTTCTGAAAATCAGCATGGTTTTTGACTAAATGGAAACAAAGTCTCAATCTAGAATATACCATGAGGGCATTGCAAAGGTGGTGAAGTCAGGCCACCTGAGGCTGGTCCCTCAGGAGAAAAGCCAGGTGGGAAAATAAACATCTACAAGCCACTAAGCGTATGTGTTAAACTAACAAAATTTTTTTTTAAAGGCCAAGATTTAAAAAAAAAAAAAATTCGCCTTAGAAGAGAAAGAGACAATTATAAGATGAAAACTTTTTAAAAAATTTTTTTAATGTACCTAAGCACAGTTAAGAAAATGAAATGAGAAGAATTTAAAAACAGTTGCAAAACAAATGTCTGATAACATTAACAAGGAGACTTGTACACAAAATATAAAGAACTGTTACAGGGCAGGCTCCGTGGCTCACTCCTGTAATACTAGCACTTTGGGAGGCTAAGAAAGAAGGAGTGCTTGAACTAAGGAGTTCGATACCAGTCTGGACAAAATAGTGACACCTCGTCTATACAAAAAAATTTAAAAACTAGCCAGGCGTGGTGGCAGGAGGCTGAGACAGAAGTACTGCCTGAGCCCAGGAGGCTGAGGCTGTGGTGAACCATGGTCATGCCACTGCACTCCAGCCTAGGTGACAGAGTGAGACCCTGACTAAAACAAACAAACACAAAACAAAATGGTTACAACTCAGTAAGAAATCACACATTCCAAATTTTTAAAAAAGTGAACAACAGATTTGTTCAGACACTTTACCAAAGAGAATGCACGAATGGCAAGTAAATGGATGAAAAGATGTTCAGCATCATTACTCACCAGGAAAATGCAAATTAAAAATACAATGCATACCTATTACAATGATCTCAGAAAGCACATACAAATAACAATACTAAGAGCTGATAAGGATGCAAAACAGCTGAGCTCTCAGATGTCACTGCTGCAAAACAGTACAGCCATTTGGGAAAGTAAGTGAGCAGTTTCCTGTAAATTAAGCACACACTCACCAAATGACCCAGCAATCCCATTGGCAGGTATTTACCCAATGCGAACATATATTCATACAAAACTGTATGTGCATGTTCATGGCAACTTCATTCTCTATTTCCCCAAATTGGAAGCAATCCTGATTTCTATCAATTGATGAGGGATAAACAAGTCATGGTACATTCATATTCAAATACTACTCAGCAATAATAAAAGAATAAAAGAACAAATGCCATGAGAGGGCTACAGAGGTGGTGAAGTCAAGCTGCGTGGAAGGACCTCAACTCAGATGAATGTCAAAAACTTTATGCTAAGTAAAAGAAGCCAAAAACAAAAATTTTATATGATTTCATTTATATAACATTCTGGAAAAGATAAAAATGACAGGGACAAAAATTAGATCCCTATTTGCCAGGAACTGGGGACAGGAGGCAAATCAGCTACAAAGGGGGTGACAGACAAGTTCTCTATCTGGAGTACAGTGGCTACATGAGAACATGCATTTTTCAAAATCACCAAACTGTTCACCAAAAAGGGTGATTTTTCACTGGATGTAATTAAACCTCAATAAGTATAATGAAGAAAAGAGTCCAACCATAGAGAACTACAAAGGGAGTCCTATAATAACAGCTGTGCAGAAAGACTAAACAACTAGTTTAAGTAGCAGGAAGACAAAGGTCTTCTGGAGAGAAGTATCAGGAAAGAATAAAAGCAATTAAAATTATGACAAAAACTAAAATTTAATAGAAAAGCTTGAAAAAGTTTGAGAATATGATGAAGGCAAATGTTGATAGAGAAAAGGTAATTATAATCTCCAAGAATAACAAAAAGCAAGAAATTCCTGTTTGTAAATATTTACATATATTTATAAATATTCATAATATTATATATATGTATATGAATGAGGGGGGACCCAAAAATACTATAACTATTTCTTGGAAGGTGAGTCCTTTGTAATACAGGTTTCCCCCACTAGGTACCCATTGGCATCAGTGTACCGGTTAGCATTGTTATGAGAGGCTGTGTTTGGCTCCAGTGAATTTTTGGGAGAGATTCTTTCAATGCATTTGTCCATTTCATGATGGGTGATGTAGGCACACACTTGCCTACACCACACTGAGTGTTAAGCAGTTTTTGAGCAAAAGTGGCATGACCCCCGTGCCCTACCCTGCCTATTCACCCAATCTTGCCCAAGTGACATTTCATTATTTCCCCAGATGAAAAAAGTCCTCACAGGGAAACGTTTTGCCGATGTTGAAAAGATGAAACAAAAAGCAGCAGAATCACTAAAAGGCAACAAATTGATGAGTTCAAAAACTGTCTTGAGCAGTGGAAAAAAAGTTTCAAAGGGTGTCCTGCATCAATCAAACAGAGAGTACTTTGAAGGTAACTGAATTTTAAACATGTAAGAATAAATATACAATTTTTAATAAATAAATTCCAGGTTTGTTTTGGGGGGAGGGTCCTCCAAACACACATGCACATGTGCGAGCATGTATGTGTATATAAAACCTACCTAACACTCAGTGTGAGGGTTTACAGAGCTACCTCTGCACCATAACTGTACCATTATTTTATATTTAAATATTTCATATACTGTATATTAAGTATGTACTATCTGAATATATAGTTAAATACATATTTTAATGTATTGATATAATTGATGTAATATTGATGGACTGAAAGAAAAGAGAATCTACAGGTTCTTGATGTGAGGTACATTCTCTTTTGAATGGTCCAAGGTCATTAAAGAAGGAAACACAATCCTGGCACATTACTTAGCTTGACATTGCATAATAGTTACATAGCCATAATAATGAGTACTGTTTGTTGGTTTTCAACTTTTAGATTCTACCTAAGGAAGAATGTGATGGGCTTGGTTGTAGTTACAGAATGTCAGAACCTTAAGCTCATTAATTTGGCAATGTGAAAGTTAACAACAGAAGGTGGGGAGTGAAGTGGAGGAAAGCATAGGAAGTGAGCAGTCACAAGATACTATACAAGCTGATGAAACAAGAAATAGAGTTACAGTGTGCCAAATAAAACTTGAAAAGTAACCAGTAAAAAAACAATTTAAAGAGTTTACCTTTGAGGAAGGGAATGGAGATAGGGGTCAAGGCTTTTCTTCATAAGCTCCTCGGTACTATCTGATTATCATGTACAGGTGTCAGTGTCAACATTTGTAGATAACAAGCAGTTTTCACATGACCACTAGATGTTTCTGTACCTCTCGATGGAGTAATCATGCAAAAATCATGACCAGCTGGTGGGCAGGAAAACACACCTGTCCTACAGAGAGAGCTGCTAAAGTTTGAATCAAGGGCACGCAGGTCTGATAACAGTACAAAGGAAGGAACAGCTAACTGGAGGAGTCAGAAAAGCTCATGGGGGAGTAGTCACTGCCAGGAGCTGTCCTAAACCCTTCCTGGAACAAAACCAGCTGCAGTGAAACATGGGAGGAAAAGAAGAGAGAAGGAGGAAAAGGCAAAAGGAGAAAGGAAGCAAGGGGTGAAGAAAAAAGGAAGGAGGAGGAATGAAAGGATCAAGAGAAGGAGGGAAAGGAAGAAGGGAAGGCCATCTAAGTGCCAGGACTGTGCTGGAGTGGGGGCCACAGCCCATCAAACAAGGCCTTGAGGAACTTGGTGTCTGCTTAGAGTTGGAGGACAGACAGGAACATAAATAACCATAACTCAAGGCAACAAAAGACAACTGCACTCTCTTGCTTTATTTCCCAAGGTTGCAGTCCTAATAAACATTTCCTGGGTCCAAGCCTTCTGAGTGGCTGCCAGTGGGCTGAGGTGACTTATAGCTCCTTCTTGGATGATGGTGGTGATGGTGAAGTTGATGATGTTGGAAAAGAGAAAGGGTGAGATGAAAAGATAAAAGAGAAGCAAGAGACAACAGTAATTGAGTTTATAAAGCACATCCATAGTCATTTATTTACCAAATTTAAAGTATGTTTTAGGAAAAGCATCAATGAACAAACATGCTCTTACTTTCATTGAGCTTGCCCCTTCTAAAGCAGAGAGAGAAAAAAATTGTAGTAAGTCAGACAGTAATAAATCCTTTGAAAAAACATTAGTGAGGATAAAGGAAGGGAAAATTTGGAGGGGATGTCTCAGGAGACCTGTCTGATAAACTAGCATGGAATAGGACAGGAATGAGGTGAGAGAGTATGCTCCACTTGTATCTGGGGGAAGGTTTCAGGCAGAAGGAAGCACATGTAAAGACCTTGAGAACAGCAAAGTGGCCGATGGCTGAAGTAGAATAAGCCTGGGGAACAGTGGGAGGAAAAGAGGTAGGAAAGGATGGAAGTGGGAGACCAGGTCAAAGTCCAGCATTAAGGGAAGGTAAAAAGTGGATTTTTTTTTCCTGAGTGGGATAGGAAAGCAAGGAGGGATTGAGCAAAGGTACTCTCCCAAACGCTCACAATGAGTGTTAAGTAAGTTTTAATGCCCTGATACCATGAGTAAGAGCATGGCAGAGAAGGACTAAACCCCTCAAAGCACCTTTGTATTGTACTATACTGTAAGACCCCTACATACGAACAAGTTCTGTTCCAAGAATGTATTTAAGTCCAATTTGTTTGTAAGTCCAACCAAGTTAGCCTAGGTACCCAATTAACACAATCAGCTATATAGTACTGTACTATAATAGGTTTACAATACTTTTCACACAAATAATACATTAAAAAATACAAAATATAAAGAAAAAAGTTTAATCTTACAGTACAGTACCTTGAAAAGTATACTAGTATAGTGCAGCAAGGGCTATATGTACACCAAACTAACTTATGTGATTGGACATGCAAATGCAAGTTCCTATCTTGGAAAGTTTGTAACTTGAAGGTTCATATGTAGGGGACTTACTATAATCAAGTTTGGTAACTGCACAGGATATTCACATTTTCTCATGTGAGAGAAATTCCCTCTAGTAATTTGAAATAAACACCTACTAGAGGCTGTGTGTGTGGAGAAAAGGAGCAAGTAGAGCCCAGGGAAAAACAAATATCAGGGCCTCCTGAAAGACTCAGAACCCCTGGTTAGACAAACCACAAGTAGGGGAAAGAATCATTGTGGATACATGATACCCCAACCCCAATGAATTTGACCTGTGTGTGTATGTACTCACTGAACAAGTAGAAGCAATTCACCTCTCTTGGCTTTCAGTCACACTCTTTTCTATAGAATAACAACTCATTTACAGCCACTACTGTTTCAGCAAATCCTCAAATTACCATCTACTTGGAAAACATGTAGACTTAGGGTCATGAAGATGATGCAAATTTCCCAAAACATTCCCTTTCCAGTCCTAGTACTACACAGCTCTGCACAATTAGAACCAGCTGTCATTGCAGGGCAGCAGCCAGCTGCAACCCTGTGAACAGTCTCACATACACATGACAGAGAAAGGACCCAATTAACAGAATGAAGAGCAGCCACCAGCAGCTCCACTCAAGATTAGCAAGCCAGATGCTAAGCCCACAGGGCCACACATTCATTTCACTCTCACTGGGGAATATGTTCAACTCCCTTTCTCCATATTCTTGGGAAATTTTTTTTTCCAAATACATCATTCCGGTGGTCTCTTTAAAAATAAACAAACACACACACACACTTTTGTTTTGTTTATTAGGAACCTAGTTACATGTTCATCATAGAAAACCTGGACAATACAGAAAGCCCAATGAAGAATACCTTTTTTTGAGGCAGGTTTTCACAATGTTGCCCAGGCTGGCCTTGAACTCCTGGGCTCAAGCAATTCTCCTGACTCAGCCTCCTGAGTACTGGAACTACAGGCTGATGCTACCATGTCCAGCACCCAAAGGAGAAAATTTAAATCACTCATTAGCCTAAAACCCAGAAAAAGTTTAAGCTTACATGTTGGTCTATAATGATAAAAACAATAATAACATTTGCTGAGCACTTACTAAGTGCCAGGTACAAAGTCAGTCCTTTTACATACATTTGTTCATTGATCCCTGGATTCTCATAGCAACCCTATTAGATAGGTACTATTATTGCCCCATTTTACAGATGAAGAAATAAAAGCTTACTTAGAGAAGTTCAGCAATTTGCTCAAATTCCCGTAGTGCTCAATGTGAAAGCCAGGACTAAACCCAAGTCTGTGGGTCTCTGGAGCCTAGATCCCCAGCCACAGAGCACTTTCATGTCCAGGACAGTGGCTACTCCCACACTTGCAGGTGCAAGAGCACATACATGAACCCCTGGCTAGATACTCGCTCTCAATTGAATTCATACAGTATCTGCAGTTTTATAATCTGCTTTTGTCCTTAATACATTATAAACATTTTCTCGCATCTGCCCATCCTTCCTTTTTTTTTTTTTTTTTGAGTTGGAGTCTCACTGTCGCCCAGACTGGAGTGCAGTGGCCGCTCCCGGCCACCACAGCCTTGACCTGCTGGGCTCCGGCAATCCTTCCGCCTCAGCCTTCCAAGTAGCTGGAACTACAGGCACGCACTACCACGCCCGGCTAATTTTTGATTTATTGTAGAGATGAGGTCTCGCCAAATTGCCCAGGTGGGTCTCGAACCCACAGGCTCAGGCATCCTTCCTTTTTAAAATGCCTGTGATACACACATGACATCTCCTAGAAACAATTCATCACATTTGTCTTTCTTTGTTTTTCCTCTGAGTATTAGAAGAAAATGGTTTTTTGCAATATCTAATTTGCTGCTCACTTTTTCCATTGCAATTTAAATTCTGTAGTCATGTTTTTCAGCACAATTCAATCTTTCCTAATCTTGATTTTCACATGCTGCAGGGTCATCCTGAACGTTGTTAGGAATACAAAATGAAATTTCTGGAAGCATCTGCTTCATAGGAAGGTGGAGCCTCTGACCTAGTCTTCCCACTGCCTTCTATTTTTGAGCAACTGAAACGTCTCTATGTCTGATGAGTATGCTCAAAACCATGTAAAAAACTGAACACATTAACCCAAATGTTTCAGGGCCACATGATTTTTACCAGTGAGTTATCTCAGTCTTTTAAAGAACATATAACTTGTATGCTAAACACTTTATTCCACAGCACAAAGAGTAATGGAAAGAATCCCCAAACCTAAAAAGTTTATCCAAAAAATACAATGCTAATAATCAAAAACTCTGATAATTCAAAGAAGAAAAAAGTGTTATGATCCTCTCAATAAAAACTAAAATGGGCTGGGCTCAGTGGCTCAGCCTGTAATCCCAGCACTTTGGGAGGCCAAGGCAAGTGTATTGCCAGTCCGGGCAACTTTTGAGACCTCGTCTCTACAATAAATCAAAACAATTAACTGAGCAAGGCAGCACGTGCCTATAGTTCCAGCTACTTGGAAGGCTGAGGTGGAAGGATCACTAGAGCCCAGCAGGTCGACACTGGGGTGGCTGTGAGTGTGCCATGGCACTCCAGTCTGGGTGACAGAGTGAGACTCCAATTCAAAAAAAAAATCAAAATGGTAATTAGCAAAGTACAAAATTATTTTAAGATATAGAAAAGAAAAAAAAGAACTTAGAAGTTTATTAATATCTATCTTAAACCAACAGCCATCATTATACAACTTAGAGGAACATGATAGGAATTCGAATTAAAATTAGAAACAACAGGTGGTGCAGTCTTTCTCATTTGGATTTCTTATCTGAACCAGAAAGCACAGAAAATAATTTGACTGTTTCTTAACTCTCCTGAGAATGGTACATTCATAACATACAATGAACTTCTGGACATTAGGCTTAATTCTCTTAGGGAATCCTGGTTGAGAAAAGTCTAAGAAGCTATAGTCCTGCGCTGTCCAATAAAAATAAAATGCCAGCCGGGCTCGGTGGCTCAGCCTGTAATCCCGCGCCTTGGGAGGCTGAGGTGAGTGGATTGCCCAAGCCCGCGGGTTCAAGACCCACCTGGGCAGGCGAAACCTCATCTCTACAATAAATCAAAAAAATTAGCCGGGCGTGGTAGCGCGTGCCTGTAGTTCCGGCTACTCGGAAGGCTGAGGCGGAAGGATCGCCGAAGCACAGCAGGTCGAGGCTGCGGTGGCCGGGAGCAGCTACTGCACTCCAGTCTGGGTGACAGAGTGAGACTCCAACTCAAAAAAAAAAAAAAAACCGCAAACCACGTATTTTAAATTTTCTAATAGACACATTAAGAAAGGCAAAATAAACAGGTAAAATTAATTTTAACAATTTATTTTAATTAACTCAATATAGTCACACATTGCAGAATGATGTTTTTGTTAAACAACATACCGCATATACAACAGTGATCCCATAAGATTATACTGAAGCTGAAAAATTCCTATCACCTAGTGATGCAGCTGTAGCAAGGTTGTAGCACAATGCATTACTCAAGTGTTTGTTGTGAAGCTGGTGTAAACAAACTCCTGTGCTGCCAGTCATACAAAGTATAACATACATGGGGGGAATCCAATATAACCAGAATTATCTTTTGGAGGACAGGCTCCTTGGAACACAGGCTTCTTCCGCTGGTTAAGTCATACTAGGAATCCATCAGCATCAGTGTACCAGCTAGCATTATTGTAAGAGGCTGCGTTCAGTTTCAGTGAATTTTTTTTTTTTTTTTTTTGGAAATTCTTTCAATGTGGTTTCCCATTTCATGAAGGATGATTTACATGAACAACCTGCCCACACCACACTGAGTGTTCAGCAGTTTTTTATCAAAAATGGCATGACCCCCATGTCCCACCCTCCCGAGTCACTGAATCTTGCCCAAACGACTTTTTTTGTTTGTTTGTTTCCCAGATGAAAAACGTCCTCAAAAGGAAAAGTGCCAATGTGGAAGAGGTGAAACAAAAACAGCAGAAGCACTAAAAAGCATCAAAACCAACAAGCTCAAAAACTGTTTTGCACAGTGGAAAAAGCGTCTCAATAACTGTATTGTATCAAATCAAGAGTACTTTGAAGGTGACAAGTTTAAACATGTAAGAATAAATACATAATTCTTATAAATAAATTCTGGATATTTTGGGGTCCCTGCCTTGAATTATGTATAGTACATAATACTTGATAATAATAATAAAAGACTATGTTACTGGTTTATACATTTACTATACTTTTATTGGTATTTTAGAGTATAGTCCTTAGCAACCCTGAAGATTTTCCAAGGGGACATGATGTGGAAAACAGTGATATGAATGATTTTGACCTTGAGTAGGTCTAAGCTAATGGGTGTGTCTGTGTCTTAGTTTTTAACAAAAAAGTTGAAAAAGTACAAACAAAATAAAACTGTAAAATAGAAAAAAGCCTCTAGAATAAAAACATAAAGAAAATATTTTTGTAAAGCTATACAATGTTTGTTTTAAGTAAAGTGTGATTACAAAAGAGTCAAAAAGTTAAAAATACTTTAAAATTGATCAAATAAAAACATTACAGTAAGCTAAGGTTAATTTGCTATTGAAAAAAAATTTGTTATATATTTAGTGTAACCAAAGTGCACAACGTGTATAAAGTCTACAGTAGTGCATAGTAATGTCCTAGGCCTTCACATTCACTCATCACCCACTCACTCAAAGCAATTCTTTTTTTTTTTTATTGAGTTGAAGTCTCACTCCGTCACCTAGGCTAGAGTGCAGAGGCACACTCATGACTCACGGCCACCCCAGCGTCAACTTGCTGGGCTCCTGCAATCCTTTCGCCTCAGCCTTCCAAGTAGCTGGAACTACAGGCGCACTACCACACCTGGCTAATTTTTTATTTCGAGGCCTGGGCTAGTCTCAAACTCCTCTTGGCCTCCCAAAGTGCTGGGATTATAGGCTGAGCCACTGAGCCCGGCCCACCCAAAGCAATTCTAACCATGCAAGCTCCAGTTATAGTAATTGCCCTAAAGAGGTATACCATTTTTATCTTTTATACTATATTTTAATGAACATTTTCTATGTTTAGCTACGTTTGGATATACAAATACTATTGTGTTAAAATTGCCTACAGTATTCAGTGCAGTATCATGCTGTATAGGTTTATAGTTTAGGAGCAACAGGCTGTGCATATACCTAGAAGTGTAAGAGGTTAGACGATGTAGGTATGTGTAAGTGCATTCTATGATGGTCATACAATGACACAATCATCTAACAATGCATTTCTCAGTGAGTATCCTATTGTTAAGCAATGCATGAATGTATATCCAAAATATTATCTTTTTAATATGTGATCAATATATAATATAACAAATGATTGAGAAAATACTTTTATTTTTCTGTACTAAGTCTTTGAAATCTGCTCTGTTTTTTACAATTACTGAATGTCTCAATTTGGAATAACCACATTTCAAGTGCTCATAACCACATGCAACTACTGTATTGGACAATACAGCTCTAATCAATGTAAAAAAGCATGACAATGAAATATAAGGTCTACATATTGAAAAGGAGAGGATCAAGGCAGAAAAAAACAAAGACAAGCTACAAAACCCTATCCGTAAGGGCGGAGATGAGGTGGGAGCCAAGGCAGTTAGCTAAGAACCAGAGAACAAGGTCAGTCCAGGACAAGTAGGAAGACCCAACAGATAATGAGACTGCACATGACTGCCTAGGTTCTTTATATCCCCATTGCTTAAGGTCTGTCTCCACCTCCACTCCCCACCCCTGCAAAGGGAGGTAAGGCTTGTCACTAATGCATTAAGCAGATCAAGCAGCAACTATTAGAGACAGATTTAGAAGGACATGTGTACCTCGCATTGGCATTCTTATATTTTTATGAGGACTTCTTGAGTCGGGAATGCTGGATTCTAATCTCAGTTGCGCCCCCTAATCCCCCTCTGAGACTTCAGTTCAGTCTTTCCCACTATAGGAGCTCAGATTCCTGTCTGCAAAATACAGTAGCACTGGATGGTCTTTAAGATCCCCCTTGTTATCCCAACCTGTGAGCCTAAGAGAAGCAGAGATCGCATAACAGATATTATATAACAACATTATTAAGTAAGACTTGTCCCTGGAGCAACTCCAGCAGTTTTCTTTCTCCAAGTGTTTTGGGAATATGGAGAGGCTGAGTCTTAGAGATATAGTCAAGAAGGGATGGGAGGCTTTTAGGCCCTGGCACTGTTATACAGGGATGAACTAGACAAGACAATATGGTGAGGCAGGAGATAGGAAACAGTAGGGTGGCACGGGAGAGAGGCTAGGGACAGATGAACAGAAAAACACACAAATGGCAAACTCAAGTCCTGGAAAAAGAGAGGTAGAAAAAGGGAAGAGGAGAAACTTGGGAAAGGAAAGGAAGAAGAAAAAAGAAGAAAAGAGAGAGATGAAAGAGAAAGGCATTCAAAGGCAGAAGGGTTAAATTTCAGGAGGCATAGGGTACATTTTTTGGAGGCAGAAACATGGTAGGTGAGAGGTGCTTCAAGATAGGACCTCACCATGGACAACAAGCTACCCAGGGTAGGAAAGGAACTTGGGAGAAGAGAAAACAAATGCAGTGGCCACTCCTGGCCACCACAGCCTCGACCTGCTGGGCTCCGGCGATCCTTCCGCCTCAGCCTTCCGAGTAGCTGGAACTACAGGCGTGTGCTACCACGCCTGGCTGATTTTTGACTTATTGTAGAGATGAGGTCTCGCCAAGTTGCCCAGGCGGGTCTCGAACCCACGGGCTCAGGCAATCCACTCACCTCAGCCTCCCAAAGCACGGGATTACAGGCTGAGCCACCAAGTCCGGCTCCAGCCACTATTTTTAATAATATTAACTGAGTATGTACAAAGTGAATGGCACCACAGGGGTTACAAAAGGACAAGGAAAGAAGAGAACTATAAATTACTGCATGTTTCCTACATTCTGATATGTACAGTGTGTTTCTACCTACTTTATTTTACTTAAGTCTCAAAAGCAGACCATAAAGTAGATTTTACTATTCCATTTGATGAATGAGAGGATTGAGGCTCCCAGAGGTTAAATAATTTATGCAAGTTCATCTAGGTAGTAAATGGCAGACTCTAGAATCTGATCTTTTAATATGCAATGGTCCCGGGGGGAGACTGAAGCATGATAACTAGACAGAAGACCAGGAAGTGGACAGACTTCACTGCAAAAGACTGATGGGGCAGGGGAAGAGGGGCCTGTAGAAAATGATGTGCCTAGATGCTACACAGGGGCTAGAGGCTGTCTAGCTCTAAGGCCATCCTCCCTAACCCCCTCCCCCCACAGTGTCAGACCTGATTTAAATAAGGAGCAAGACAGACTACAAAAGGGCCCACAGGATAAGTCTCCATTCATCAAGATAACAGTTTTATTCAACACCTCACACCTAAAGAGTCTTCTCCCCCACCCAGTAACTTACTTTTTGATTACAAGCAGCTTGAATTCCCTAGGCAGAGCAGGATTTTTGGAAACATCATCAGACTTTTGATAAATTCCAGAAATGACTACAAAATGGAACATCTCACAGAGATGCTGGTTGTTCTGACATTTGTATTGTCTGACAATGACTACAGATAGCTGGTGTGTGTGCAGACCAGGAGGAATGGCTCTTTCAGAAAAGTTGTTCCCTCTCCTGAAAGGCTAAAAGCAAAAACAAACCTTTCAAATGTTTGCTCTACACAAGAATTCTTACTTAACCGTGTGAAGAAACCTTTCAGACATTGGATGGTATGAAACCCCCTTTTTTTTTTATAATCAATATTTTTTATTTTGATATTGTGAGGTACAGTTAAGGGTTAGGTATACAAATATGCTTCGTTCAGGCACCTTTGTTGATAAGAGGTGTCTCCCCATCCCCAGACAGATATTGACTATCGTTAAACCCATCTCCCTTCCCCTCCCCCCCATAGTTTCCCACCACTGTCAGTCCTTTTCTTATATTATTGCGCTGGATGTTCAAGGTCCACTATATGAGTGAGAACATGTGATACTCAGATCTTTGTTTCTGTGAGAGTCACTCAGTATTATAGACTCTAGTTCCATCCAGGTTGCTGCGAAATTCATGATTTTGTTCTTTTTTATGGCTGCGTAGTATTCCATCATGTATATGTACCACATTTTTTTTAATCCAGTCCTCTTTTGATGGACAGCATGGTTTCTTCCAGGTTCTTGCTATTGTGAATAATGCTGTGATAAACATACGTGTGCAAGTATCTTTTTCATAGAGTGATTTGAGTTCTTCAAGGTATATTCCCAGTAGGGGGATTGCAGGGTCATATGGGAGGTCAATATTTGGAGCTTTTAGGAATCGCCATACTGTTTTTCACAGAGGTTGCACTAGTTTGCACTCCCACCAACAGTGTAGAAGTGTTCCCTTTTCACCACACCCTTTCCAGCAACTGTTATTTTTTGAGTTATTGATAGTTGCCATTCTGACTGGAGTTAGGTGGTATCTCAGTGTGGTTTTGATTTGCATCTCCCTGATGATTAGTGAGGTAGAACATTTCATGTGTCTGTTGGCTGCTTGGATGTCTTCCTTTGAGAAGTGTCTGTTCATATCTTTTGCCCACTTTATAATTACAGACTTCAAACTTTACTATAAAGCTACAATAATCAAAACAGCTTGGTATTGGTACAGGAACAGGCATATAGACCAATGGAATAGAATTGAGATTCCAGAAGCAAAACCTCAATTTCTCAACCAACTCATCTTCGACAAAGCCTCC